>JAWWMK010030102.1:0-14328 GCA_035047105.1 Galeopsomyia nigrocyanea
TATATATATATATACGCGATAATATATTCATAAACAGACAAAAATCTCGCGATCTGCGCGCGAAAACACTTTAACGCTGTTATTTCTCAATTCCCCGGCATTAACGATTGCCGCCCATTAAAAGTAGTCAGCTGTGTGCAATTTTCGCGGCAATCAACGTTGTTGCGTCGTTTTATTTACATTTTTTTTCATTCTCGCACGAGCGCGATACAAAACAGGCTCGGTACACACAGAAAGAAAACTCGTTTCTTTTTCTTCTTTTTTTTTCAATAGAACACAAGGTGCGTGCGTTAAGCTATTCCGTAATTGCGCGCGTGCGTCAATTCCGATCTACATGCACGTGTATGTGTGTGTATGTGTGCGTGCCCTCGAGGTATATTATCAGGACGTGCAGCGGATGATTGATGCTAGGAGATTTATGAATTTCGTGTTTATTCGATAACGCGATCGACGATGGATATAATATACGATTCGACCGTCGCATCGGTCACATATTATACGAATTTTCGCACGAATGATTGGCTTATATTTGATTCAACGACTATTGGATTTTACTCTACATATATGCATATGGCTTTTACGTGTATTTAATTGAATAAGCAGTAACAAATACAAATTCGTAAATAAACTGCAGCGACGCACTACTATGTGTATATATATGTATATAGTACAGAAAGCGTATTTACCGCGCGTGCGCTAACGAGGACAAATATAAACATCAAAGCTCGTAAATAAATGATTATTCGGTTGGTGCGCCGCACGAGGAGCATTAAAAAATTTAGATGGTTACACGACTGCTGTTTGTCATTATATACGTATACCGAGGTTAAATCCAGTTTAGAACAACGATTTCGCTCGCTCGCCGTACGTATATAAAGTCGATACAATAGGAATTTAATTCGTACGTAACGTTAAATTGCAGAATAATGATGAAATCGAAGCCGATAAAGATCGAATATTGCATTTCAAAATTTAAATTAATCGGCTTCGTTGCATAAAAGCTCTCGATTCCGAAAGCTTGCGCGAATACGGAAATACGAGATAAATCAGATTGAATTTCGAAATATGAAATACCATCTGCAATATGACATTGTTATAAACGAATGCCACACGGTTCGTCATTATTCGCTCGGAGCAAAAGCTGCAACATATTGTTAAAAGCTTCATTTAAACTTGAATTTTCAAAGTAACCCGAATGAAAGTTTTGTATCAACTCCAATTACGCAAGCACACAAAAATCAGTTGGAAAGTTAAAATAGAATTTGCAGCCCAAGTGAAAAAGTGCATTACAGCTGTAAATTAAATCCTCTTTTTTTTTCCTCTCTCGTTCTCTCTCTCTCTCTCTCTCTCTCTCTCTCTCTCTCTCTCTCTCTCTCTACGCGATACGTGTATCGACTCGACAACAGGTAATTGGCTTGTCGAGCCTAAAAGCTCTCTCGCTCGCATCTGCGTTCTCATTCTCTCGCTAATTAGTTATAGCGACAGGAAAGTCCTTATACCCGCGAGTTTCTCTTAATTGGTATTATAGCACTATGACATCGCGGTATCGACTTTTATGTAACGGAAGCGAAATACAAGTGACACCTATTTTATTTAGTAGATCTGGTAACGGCATTTTTACATAAGACGAACGCATTAATTACCCGAAAGCTTATTTATTGTAATGAGTATTATATTACCGTGAAATAATCTGACATTAGCGGGGATTTCGTAATTAATTTAATTGCAAGGACATAATCTCATTGAAGCTGAAGATTAGAGAGCTCTGGGCTTTCTCTCTGCATTGTCAAAGCTAATCTCCAATCTCAAGATTCGCCTTTGTGCATAGCCCAGCTGGCAACTACAATCGCTACGCGCGATACCCCCTTGAAAGTAATTACAATAGGACTTGCAGTAATTGCAATTTCGCATGCTCGTACCTATCTGTGTGTGTGTGTGTGTACAAGGGCTACAATGCAAGTTTCGAATTTCGTCCTTTAAATTACTGTTTATAGCATTATTATTATAAAGCACAATGCAGAGGAAAAGGAATTGGTCAAATCGACAGGTCGAGCGAATTGAAGCTGACAGGGTCGTTTTAAATAACAATCGCGCTCGCTAAAGTGCAGTGCGAGCATTATAATGTCGACCGCACGTGAATGGCCTTTGATGTTTGACTCTATATGATGGTGTGACAGAGAGCAATACCGATGCTCGTCGAGAGCGTTATTGCGGTCACGGGCCTCGTGTTACGCGGAGCCCCCGCGCGCAGAAAGAGAATCTCGTGAATTCGATCTTCCTGTGATGAGAATGATGACGACGACGATGATGATGATGCGCCTGATCTCTTTTTTCGTTCTTCTCACACGCTCTGTTTTTTTTTTCTTTTCTTACGCCGAAGCTTGTGAGACCCTGACGTAATTCTACTCTCTTGTATTTATTCGATCTTGTATCCAGCTTCTTTTTCTTTTTTTTGCGCGGAGCTTTTGTTTGTATGCGGACAAAGTGTAATTTGCATTGTACTTTCGCAACTGAAAACTGTTGGATTTATTATTATTCCGAGGTTCATTGAATGTTCGCTCATAGATAAAGTAGATTAATGAAGGCTATAACAAGCATGGTAAAAACACCTTCATAGATCACCGATGACAATGCGAAATGTCGCCTTCGCTCGCAAGAAAAGCAAGCAAGTTATAACGATAACGCTTGGTGTAATAATAATAATCTACCGTTTCACTCTAAAAGTAGAACAGGAAGTTTAAGTACATGGTTATACGTATTCTAATTCCCCTTTTTTGCAAATCAGTATTAATATCGTCAACTCATCTACGCAGTCAAGTATTTTCCCTCAAATATTGCAACGTGATAATCAAGTCGTTTTTGCATGAGCGATTCGCCTCGGATACGACGATACCAATCGATCGTTGTGAGAAAAAGAGAGGTGTACGCATCCCTCCCAGTTACGCAATATATACACGGTTGACACTCGATATCGCGCATGGACAGAAAATACAACAACAACGAAAAAATCGCGTGCGTGCTGCAAGGGAGAACTGATACACCTTCCTGAAAGCGTATAGCTAGAGACTCTCTCTCTCTCTCTCTCTCTTTCTCTGAGAGTGACAGCGCAATTTTTCCGATACGCGTATCAGCGATTTCCTGATCCGTTTCGCTCTACTTTTTCTTTCTTTTTGTTTTCGCGGAAAAATAGCTTCGCGGAATGAAATTTGTCCCGTGTGTATAACTGTGAATTTAATTGAAAGATGCTTTATTGCTAAATAAACCTTGCGGAATAAAAACGATCCATGCTTCGCTAATAAATTGAAGTTCGCTGAATGTATAATGAATAAATTTTTTATTTTATATATATCACGTCACTCTCGGTTCTTCGAGCGTAACGTTTCCGTTTTTTTTTTCAACCGAGGTTGCGAATATTAATTCAATGCGAGCTTCATCAGAAGTTCAGCCGAACTCGCTCGTCAAAGGAGGCGATAGTGCGGAAACCCGGTTAATGCGTGTCGGGAGTCAAGAAATGCCCCCGCCATGTGAGCTCAATTATACGTGTAAACGCGCGTAATCGCTCTCATCAATCTCTCAATGATGGGTTTAATATTATATTACTCTTCAGTGATTAAATTTTTAGATATGGCTTATTTGGGAATCGGCCTCGACATTCATTCTATTGTTCGGTTAATTATTATAATTAAATTTCGCTGAACTGGGTCGATAAATCGCTGTTTCGATTCAATCGGTTTAATTCTCATGAAATATTTATGACTTGATTGCATTAATTTGATAAATAGAAAGTCGATAATTGACATAACCAGTCCAGATGCGAGCGTAATTATACAATTTCACATGTAAAGTGTTCAAAGTATAATTAAAAGTGACCGACAAATTCTATAATAACGTCGTAGTTTTAGATAAAAAAAATGTTTTTGAAATAAAGTGAAGATATGAATTTGTTATAACGATAATAATTTTTCGTAACCTTGAAATAACCGTTGGTTCTAGGAACATTTTATCCTGTGCACATATTAAAATTTTCTACTAAACGATTTAACGCAGTAAATTATAAAAAAAATAGTGACATAAGTATATTGAAATTTGTGATTGAAGACGAGACATAAAAATTGAATACGAAGGTACGTCATTACCTCTATTAAATTTCCTGGTTATATTATATATCGTTGCAAAACTATTTCATAAATTATGAAAAAAATGCAATTCCACTACTAGCTTTGAAAGCTTAGATGGCTCATTTGGGATTCTATCTGATTCTAATTCTATTGTTCACTCGATTTTGAATGTTTAATATTGAATGTACAATTAAAATTAATCGATGAATACGATCATAAGGTCACAGCTTTAGAAAAAAAAATTAAAACAGCGCTCATCATTAACCGGAAATGGCAATAAGGTGTTCATGTGTTTATCAGATACAATGGAGATATGAATTTTTTATAACGATAATTTTTTTTTGTTTAACCTTGAAACAAAGGCTGATTCTAGAAAGACTTTAAGCTGTGCAAATAACGTTTTATGAAAACAGTTGACGCAGTGAACTACTAAAACAGTATTGACTAGACATTCCAATAAGCTATTAATATATTTCTTATCATTATTGATCGTCGTTTGTGCAAAAGATTAAACATGTGTTCCGATTCGTGACCGAAGACAAGACGTATAATTGAATACTTAGGTGCGTGATTTCATCTATTGATTTATATATGGCTTGATAATATATGGAAGTTCAGAAAAAAAAATCGTTAGTGAATTTAGAACTGGAGATTCGGAAACATGGATACTCTACTTGCTGTCGTCTGCTTTCTTTGCATTTGTACATTCCTCTTTGGAAATAATGGTAAGTAATAATTGGATTGCAATCTAAACTTTTCAAAATTAAAAAAAAAATTAACGATAAAAATTATTTCTAAAAGATGCAGCTCATATATTGAGAAAACGGCTGGTGGGCGGTAGAAATCCTACTTCTGACGAAGCGAAGCAATACGTTGCTTTCGTAAGTGGAGAAAATCTTTGTGGAGGAGCAGTAATCGATGAAAAATTAATTTTAACATCAGCTGCATGCATTGGGATTGACAAAACCACTGGCAAATTGCTCAAGCCATCAAAAGTCGTTGCTGGAACAACTGACTTGACCAAGCGAGGATCAGCTTTAGTCATTGACGTCGCTAAAGCTTACATTCCTTCTAGTTTCGAGTTGAGCAAAGATCAATTCAATGTTGACGATATAGCTGTATTAGAGGTAGAATAATTACATTTTGGAAAACATTCGCAAATCTTTTTTTGCGTAATATGAAAATTATAGTAACGATGTCTCTTAGTTGAAGGAAAATCTAAATCTGAAAGAGAACAGCCACAAAGTGCAAAAATTAGAGCTACCTCAACTGGTTGATAGGGCATATCCTAATTACGAAAGTGCTACAGTAATGACAGGTGGATTTGGAGCTAAACATCTTGCAAGATCAAAAGATGATAACGGTAATGATATCTTTAACGGTGTTTCGCCATTCGAATTGCAAGTTGGTAAATCAGAAGTCGTCGGAAATGAGAGATGTCAAAAGCAGGCTTATGGAAACATGGTGAAAGATAGTCACATTTGCGTAAAAGTTACTGAAACATTGAGGCATGCAGGTCCCTGCAGCGTTAGTATTATTTTATTTTTTTATTTACACCTATACGACTCAAAAATTGACGATATATTTGATTTATTTGTAACAGGGTGACAAAGGTAGTCCAGTGATTTTAGGCGATAAAATTGTCGGAGTGCTCAGCACCTATGACGCTTCATGCGATACCGATGCTTATCCGGCAATTTACACGAGAGTCTCTTCTTATCTAGAATTCATCGAGAATGTCAAGAGTGGAAATACTGTCGATATTGTAACTTACGAAGTTTAAGTTTATTTGCCTTGAGTATTTTTTATAAGGAAATCATCGTACACGATGTATTTTTTTTTAGTCACGAAATAAATTTTTCCGCTACTTCAAGCCAAAGACGATAGTTATTCTTTTGATAAGCAATATAAATTTGATAATTTATAACTCGTTATCATTAGAACAGAATGCACGTATTTAAGATTAGCACAATTTCGATCATGGGTTCACGGAATGCTCTGCTCATCATCTATAAATGATAAACGAGCTATTCCGAATATAGCAACTAATAAAGACTTGTCTTATCAAAACACAGATGTTTAAAGATTAAACAAATATACTATCATCATCGCGAGATCTTGTATAACTTTCTACTTTCTATAATACAATTTTTTACTTCAACATATATTTTCACTAAAAATACCCATCAAAATTTACTAAAATTTTCTAACGCGCTACGCACATGACAAATGGAACAAGAAGAAATTTCTTCATAAGAATATCACGGATAACGAAATGACATTAAGAAAAATGCAGCATAGATTGTTTCTTACACAATTCAGAATCAAATTGGGTACGAAATATGAGTATCAGACTGAGTACTATCAAGATTTTACACAATACTTTATCAGTGTATGATCGAATATTATGAAAATCCACAAGCCTTAAATGTTGTGAACAATCATTTCTCAATGTTCGTTTGTCGGTTCATAATTTCCAAACGTAAAATAGAATCCCGACAAAACTTGCTGTGCACCTTGTGTATATAGCATTAGAATACGATAGAAAGTCGAGTCAGAGTTGGGCGTAGCTTGAGCGGGCAGCAATGTCAGTGGTTGTCGAAAAAGACCACATGTCAAATATTCGACCATTGGGACTTTTATCGGTTCATAATTTCCGCACGCAAAATAGAATCCCGACTAAACTTGCTGTGCACCATATGTATAGCGTTAGAACACGATAGAAAGATGAATCAGAGTTGGACGAAGCTCAATAGGGCATTAATCTCCATTGTTGTTGAAAGGATCGCGCGTGAAAATTTTGACTACTTCAACTTGATAGTACTTACAATTAGACTAATACTCATGTACTGTATCCAATTTGATTATGAAATTTTTGGCGCGCGACAGATTTTGTTGTGTTCGATTTGTCCCTTGAGTGGAGTCTGAACAGTGAAATAAATAGTCTAATTCGAAAATGCAAAGTATCCTTGGCAATTCGAAATTCGAGCGCGGCAAAAGGCAACCCGCAATTTTCCGTGGTAAAATCCGCGTAGTCGCATCAAAGAGAAGCCGTGATATCACAAGGATATTTATTATTTCGACAAAGAGAGAGAGAGAGAACTAGCTCTCAAGAGTGAAGATACACACGGAATGTCCTATATCCCATGGACAAAGGGAATGAAATGGGCCCCTTGTATTATATCTGTAACGCATATATCCACACATACGCGCGGGCGCGCAAAGGGAATAAAGCGACCGACAAAGCGAGAACGCGACTCGGATTCCGCATGGGAATGCGCCATGTCGACTTGCGTTTCTTCTTTCGACCTTTATGTATACGTGCAAGGGCTTGCGATTTTACTTTGCTTCAATACGTCCAATCGCTGCCCTGTGTCTCGTCTGGCTTATGATCTTCTGTTTTCCTGCAAGATTTTTCTTTAATAAAATTTCCTCTCGCTCACGAGCCACGACTCTTTTCGGTTTTGTTCTAAAAATTAAATATATTTTTTTATTGTGGCTCCGAGTTCTTGACATTTTTATCAAAATGCAATGTAGACTGGATAGCTAGAAAGGATAGAGCTTTGATGAAGATATTCTTTTTGGAGCTGCAATTTTTTTATTTTCAAGTATCATCAGTATGAGTGATGTTTCTGAAAAAAAATTAGACACTTAATTACAATCAAATATTATTAAAAAGTAGTATTAATTTATTTTATATCAAATGCTTTGCAATTATTCGTTATTACGAATTCCAATCTCAGAGCTTTGTCGAATTTCTGGATTAATTTCCGTAGTTTACAAACTATTCGAATCGTGGTGTTAGAATCAGAACAAGAAAGCGTAACTTCGATTATGATCGATTGCTTGAACATTTCATTATTGTTACACGATGTTGCGTTACGCACCCACTTCAATTTTGTAATAAATTCATTATTCACAAACTAATTTAGCGAAACTATTAGAACTATGCAAAGTTAATAATATGGCGGTCCATGTGGAAATCTCTAATTATTAACTGTCGAGGTGCAGTGTTGAATGTTCCAAATTTTTTACGCCCTGTCGTGATCTATTTTCAGTTTTATGCAGTTGGCTTTGTCATTCGTTTGGTATTTCCACCACGCATATTTGAATATTACAAATAATCGAGGCACGTAACACTCTCCACCTTCCCCATACAAAAAGAAAACACACACCATTCTCGTTCCAGTAGCAGTATCTCGAATTTTTCAAGTCCCACAATCGGCGCACTCGCCTCTAATCTCGAGAATTCATCGCGCGCGCATATTATACGCATTACTATCAACACCTACAGCACGGAAAATGCATTTTGTCCTATTCCCAAAGAGAGAAACTGAAAAAGAAAATCCTTATCTACGCAGTCGAACTAACGGTCGTATCAATAGCCATTAGGGCAAGTTCGTCGAAAGAAAAACTGAGGAAAAAAAAATTGACGCTGTCGATATCTCGCGCGTATACTCTCATATAAGCATTGCAGGAGCATGCAGCAGCAGCCCATAAGATAACGGAACGAATCCGTCGGCGTAAAAGGCGATCGAGGCCGTGTGTGCGCGATTGATAAAACTTGCATAAACAGCCTCTCTCTCTCTCTCTCTCTCTCTCGAGGTAACAGGCCAAAACGAGATTCCGATAAGCCTTGCAAGCGCGCTCGCGCCCACTGATTACTTATATACCCATACGCCTGCGGATTTACAAAATCAACTGTGTGTACTTTGATTGTTTTTTTTTTTTTGGGCGTTGAAATTTTTCTCTGTCCGTTGGATAGATGGGAAGAAGAGTGATAATATTCAGTGTGGTGGATTTTTTAAACGTGAGTCATACCACATATACACACCTTTGTGCGTGCGATGAAAGCCACGTTTTAGCTGTTGAACGTGACTGCAGCTACATATTGCGCGTGACGTACACTATACCTATAAACATATATCTATCGAATATTGTTTGGGATTGACAATGCGTTTAGGCTACCGTGAATATTGACGCATCGTGTTTTCCGCGGAAATTCCAAATTCACTATCCCGACGCTATTGTTTATTGCAGTTGGCATCGATTTTGCATGTTTTTTTTTTTAATTTTTTTTTCTCTGCCAGGACGAAAGCTACATTGAAACAGGTCGAAACTGTCGCGTTTTCAAACTTACAATGCAACAGCAAGAAGAAAAAAAATTTTATCGAATATCCACTTGACAACTTGACAGAAAAAAAAAGCTACATGCTACTGAATAGTTAACAGTTTCTCATGTATAACCGAGAAGAGTTAGCTCGAGTTTTCCGTATCGTCGCAGGCGCAGTAGTATAAGAGCATGTCAGATCCGTGAGAAACAGTGTATATATAGCGTCTGGGTGCGCGATCGTAACTAAAACGTGGAAATGAAGCGTTGGCGAGAACAACGGGTTGCGATGCATTCGTTGCGTGTCAAACTGCCGACGCCGCTGCCTGATTAAGTGCACAACAACAGCAGCAGCAGTCATGAAAGAAACGTGAGAAACAAGTGCTCTCTCGCACGCTAGTTTTTTCTTTCTTTCTTCTTTTCCTTCCATCTCTTCGTGCAATATTTTCGAATTCATATTTATATATTTCGGTCGCGATATATAAATTAAATACACAGTGTAGACGAGGATTTAGATGCGAGCTGTCAACGATGTGGACAAGCGTGTTTTGACGTAATTAGGTCAATTGAAATTGCGCGCGAATCCGCTGCTGCCGCCTGCTGCTGTTGTTGTCTGCCCATCCAAATTTTCAGCATAATTTCACGTTGCAGCAGGGTTTCGCTCGTATAGAGCGCGACGATAAGGTTTACTTTGGGAGCAGTATGCCAACACTAATATTGTTACTGTTTACGGCACAAGGATGTTGATCGTTGTGCGCTGCATTGTTGAATTTACCGATGTACCACCTTCCCATTTCAAACCCCTCTCCCGCGGACCACACTACCGCATCTCAAAATATAGGATTTACGGTAAATATTTGACCCGTCACTGCGCGAGTTCGTTTATATATCAAAACGATGATGAATTCGATTCGTCGTTCGTTTATTATTTGCGAAATTTGTAACCTAACTTGTAGCGTTGTTTTGCAATTTTATGAAACAATTTGGTTGAAGCCCTGTTGAACGCGAATTTGCAAGATTATCGAAAGCAAATCCAATTAATTTCGTTATAAAATGATTTTCAAACGCGAAATTGATATTGTTAACGTAATGTCAGGTATACTAAACTTTCGAGAGTATCGAATGCATCATCGAAAAGTAAATCCCAGCTGAAATCATCACGACAATTTAATCAATTAATTCCATTTTATCAAAAATTAACATGAAATTCAATACATATAACATATAAATCCTGGAATAAATGCGCGAGCATATATATTATACGCAAAGAGCTGGTAGAGAACGGCAGTACCTTATATATCTATATATTGTTAAAATGTTGCGGTGTACGGGTGGGGAGTTGGTGGCACACACCCATTGCAAAACACACTCTCTCTCTGTCTTCAAGAAACCGCAGCGTGCGAGCTGAGGAAGTGCTGGTAATAACAAGAGCAAGGCGAAGGAGAAAAAGGGAGGCTGCTGCTGCTGCTGCCGGCGTACAGCAGTTGGAGAACCGGTTTGGGGTCATCGTATTCCCCCGTCGTGTGCCGCCACGCGCCTCTGATGCACCTGCATCGTTTGCTGCTGCCTGCCTGCTTGCTTCTCTCTCTCTCTCTCTCTCTCTCTCTCTCTCTCTCTCTCTCTCTCTCTCTCTCTCTCTCCTATACACATATATATGTACGTCTTTTTCCAAAAGAGAACCCGACTACGCTTGAACGGATATTATATGGGCGGTATACGCCTTTTTCTTTTCTACCTGGAATTTTTTTTTTCCGGGCTGTACGACAGCTTTTATACTTTCTTGTGTGAGTGATGTGGAAAATTGAATGGTGGGGACCGATTAAAAAATGCCTGTTTTTTCTCTCGTTTCGAAAATTAATTTTCGTGTTCGTTTTTAATATTATGCGAAGAAAGCTATTTTAATTCGTCAAGGATTTGTATCTTCTTCTTCTTCTTACGAGACATGTTATTATACATAGATTTTTAATTTATGAAAATACGCGTTGATAGAATACAAGATTCTTTGATATTACACGACTTGATTTTCTACGTTTTTTCGCTTCTATTTCCGATACCAACGGCGTATGACCAATAAAAAATACTTTATAACCGATACAAAGTTTACGTGTACTCGTATTTCTATAGCCTATATAGCCGCAGCACCTTTCAAAACTCTCGTGGAAAAACGCGACTTTGACTATCCAATTCGTTTTTTACTTTTATGCGTATATAGATCGTAAACGCCGTACCGATAAAATATGCACGTATCGCAATCCGACAGAGTAAACAGAAAACTTAATCGTCGCGGATAATTCCGCGCGAGAAGAAAAAAAAGAGGAGGCAGCTTGTTTCGTTTCAAAGTCAGCACAATAAAACACGGTATATATATGTATATATACAGCAATACAAATTTGCATATTCCGCAACTAGTGTAAACAAGCGAGTTCCTGCCAATATTACCGCGCCAATTATTCTCTCAAAATAACCCAACCAAGCGCGGCAAAAGTTGGATGCCGAGAGGCAGTGAAGTTTGCAAGGGGCTCTTTCGCTCTTTTCTCTCTCTCTTCACTTCCTCTGCTCGCGCGCGCAAAACTCGTCCATAACGGCCCTGAGGCTATCATCCGCAGAAGCCGAGAGAGAGAAAGATCGCTCGACTCGACGGCGTGCGCACGCGGTCGCTTTGTGCACTATATGTATACATATATACTTGCTGCTCCTTTCTGACCTTTGTCTACTTTAGGTGTGGTTCGGCGCTTTTTTCGCGATAATCTCGTTTTAATAATAA
Organism: Galeopsomyia nigrocyanea; assembly: GCA_035047105.1. Taxonomy (NCBI): domain Eukaryota; kingdom Metazoa; phylum Arthropoda; class Insecta; order Hymenoptera; family Eulophidae; genus Galeopsomyia; species Galeopsomyia nigrocyanea. Next base: position 11,993 of record JAWWMK010030102.1, read on the forward strand.
TGCTGCTCCGGTTTTCAAGAGGAAGTAGGTATATATACGAATTTTTTTTTCTTTTTCGTAAGGATATTGTGGCTTCGAGACTGCGTGTGATGTATTAATAATACAGACGTGTGGGGAGAGCGGAGTTTTGGGTTACCGATTTACTGGTCGTGCCAAGCCGTGACTTTGTACGTAAATTATTCGATCGAAATATCATTTCCAGCTGAAGTTTTCGCAGTCACGTTCTAATGTATTTTCGAAGAAAGAATTCTACAAAGCGGCTTGCGTTTTGTAACCATTCAAATCGAATTAGCAACTGGAAATTAAAAAAAAAAGAAGAGAGAGAACCCCGAGATAACGATCGCATGTATAGCGGTCGACACACGAGAAAAAAAAAGTGGGTTTCGACCAATCGCTATGTATAATCTCTTGAAGGCGTCTATGAGAGCCGCTTTTGGAATTAGGTGTATATAGCGTGCGACATCCTCTTTCTCTCTACGGACGCCAGCTGTTTTACGGCAAAAAAAAAAAAGAGCGAGAGAGAATCAGAGAGGCGGTGCGCCGCGCCTTTGACTGACTTCCAAAATTTTTAGTTTGCTCTGCACCTTTTTTCTTCCCGGCTGCGGTTCGTTCTCTCTTTTCAAGCCTGCAATTATACGGGATAGACGAAAAATTCTGAAATGAAGGTTGAAAAGATCAGCAGGTTCGCTTCACGGTGACAGTTTCAATTAACTTTCTTTTCTTTTTTCACAAATGACGGATTTTCATTTTTATCAAGAAAAAAGAAAGTCTGTAAAACTTTTCACGACAGTACTAAAAACGAAAAAAAAGGGGGGTGTAACACACCAGCGATAAAAAAATGAAGAAAAAGAAGAAGAAGAAGCTGGTGTAACGACACGGCGTTGGCGAAAAGTCGAAAAGAGCAATGGCAGTTTTTGGCGAACGCCCCAATAAAGCCTGGCGCGCACGACGATCGTATATGTGTGTGTGTGTGTGTGTCTATGTGTGTGGGTGTGTGTGTGTGTGTGTGTGCGACATCAACATTTTTTAATCAGCAGATAGACCTCCCACACATAGACACACGTTAAAAGAGCAATTTCGTAACTCTCTCTCTCTCTCTCTCTTTCTGGCTCGCGCACACACACACACACACACACACACACACACACACACACACACACACACACACACACACACACACACACACACACACGTTGGTCAGATAGAAAAGAGAGAAAAGTGCAGGGCTCGAAAAGGGAATGAAAAACTGCCGAGTCGGTAGCAACGATGATAAACGTTAAAGAGGCCGGGGCTCGTTACTTCCTGCCTGGAACTCTTTAGTGCACCGAAGGAGGATCTAAGGAGACTTTCAAAGTCGGCGGGCTTCGTCTGTGTGTGTGTGTGTGTGTGTGTGTGTGTGTGTGTGTAAGCGTAGCTTATGACGGAGAGTGTAAGTGGACTTTCAGAATCGATTGCCGCGTATCCCAGCTCTCTTTTTCACTCCCATTTTTCATCTCTCTCGTTCGCCGTTATATGTTACGTATAATAGTTTTATATTGTTGGCTCTGCCACTGACGATTTACGATTCGTCATACCTATATCTTTTTTTTTCCTCTTCTTCTTCTTATAGAGATTATCATCGATAAATGTCCAGTAGCCATTGTTTCGATAACACTGTTTGAGTAATTTACTCGTAGTAGGTAAAGTGTTGAAAATAAACTTTCCCATTCTACAGAAACAAAATCTGGCAGCATTATTAATTCCCGCCAGAATAATAATTTTCGGAAGGAATTCTCGTCACTTGCAGCAGCCGCCTAGCCTTGTGTGAATAAATACCGTACTCCGAAATTTCGCTGCACCGAAAATGCAAATCCGCGCCAAGTTGAAACTTTCAATTAACTCGAACTTCCACTCGAAGAAGTAGCCAAATTTTCCGAAAGTCCATTCTCTCTCTTTCTCTCTCTCACTCTCTCTTCGCGCGCAAGACAATCTCAAGTGCAGCTTTCACTCGCATATGTATATAAAACCGCAAGTACGTAGCTAATTAAAGGAGGGCAAAAGAATAAAGCTGTTCCGCGGCGAGCTTGCGAGAATAAATTTTCAAAAAAAGTGCATAAAACACACGGTACGTTCTACCTCTAATCCTCGCAAGCGCGTTTTCTTATTTCTCTCGTAATATTTTGCTCGTACGCGCGCGCGAGAGCCTGTTAATGGAAAAAGGAAATTTATGGCGGAACTCGCACGGCTGCAGTCACATAGAAAAAAAAAAGAAGAAGAAGAAGAAGAAAGCTTGCAAGCTTTCGGTAGAGTCTCTCTCTTTTCTCGATGTGTATATACTCTCGATGGCATATACATAA
>JAWWMK010030113.1:0-14326 GCA_035047105.1 Galeopsomyia nigrocyanea
TTATCAAATCTAAATGTGCATTCGCTACATTAATAGTTTTAATATGAATTTTCCGATATTTCATTCAACACAATCCGATTTCCATGAAAAAATTCTATCACACGTTTATCCACCCTAAAAAGTCCACCCTAAGCGTCTATCTTCGTTGGTATAGCTATACAGTAAAGGTGGTCTTACATGGGTGGTCTTACAGCATCCTATACGCAGTAAAGGTGGTCTTACATGGGAGCGGAAAACAGAATCGTCCGATGCGTATTCTCCGCTGCCGCTCGAGCAGTTTTCCGCTCCCATGTAAGCACCTTAAGAATCTGAGGAAACCAGACAGAACCTCCCGCAGTGACCGTTTAGCCCTAGTCAAAAAAAAAAATAGCAGTCTGTCTCACTCGCACTTCCGCAACTTCCTTCCCATATGCTCTCTCTCGCACCCATGGGTTTCCTATCTTGTCTGCTTTCCTCAGATTCTTACGGTATAGTGTAGCAGCTTAGTAAGCGCGAGTAAGCGTGGTGAGGACGTGCAACAGATCAGCTGCGCGCTTTTATAAAAAATATGTGTATTTAATGTGTATTGAAAATTATTAGTAGAAAAATGAATAATATTGATAGTGAGAAAAGACATCCTCCCAAATTATTACTCGTACAAAATATCAAACTAGTCCTTTCCGTATTATGATAAAATTTAGATCAGTTAATTAATTATTATACCTGCAAAAAAAATCAAACTTGTACAGAGCTAAATTTCCGGTATCAATCCTATATTGTACTTTATTCAGCAGTTATGTGAAACGATACTTTTCTGTAAGAAATATTTTCAATTACTGATGTGCCGTCAACATTTCCGTATTATAAGTTTCACGTTTGCTGCACGTCCCAAGACATGGTCCTTTTTTTTATTATGTAAAATTTATTATGTAAATTTGATGTTTTATAAGAACAATATTGTATCTCAACATAATTATTTTTATAAATAAAGTTATTCCTGAAGAGGCTGCTAAAACCACAGCAGCGAAACGTCGAATTGAAGTAGTATTGTTATTGTTTTTTGGGATTGCCCTCATCTTCGTAAACTATAACCTTTGTCAAACAATGGAGGGTGCTACTAATTACAATTACGAATTTCATATTGGCTCCACTCGAATTTCCTAGCGTCAAGCAGTACGAGCAAAAACCCAACAAGATAACAAGACCCACAAGAGATTTTCCGCGATTATGTCCGTAACGATCAAGTATTTAAAAAAAAAGTTCAGATGAAAAGTTGTAGGTCTCACAATTCTATGTCGAAATCAGTTCTTATAAGTTGATTCTGATCTAGTATTGACTGAATTATAAAGAAATTTTCTAGATGCATAATTTCAAGCAAAATTCTTCGGTTAGAACAGCTGATCATGCGCAGTATGCTAAAAAAAGTGCTTCTGCACAGATTTACCACTTTGGAAAAGCCTCCGTAATTTGTGTTATTACTGAGTCAATATTAACTTCTAAGGATATATTTCGATGTAGAGTTTCACGACCTACAACTTTAACCTAAACTTTTTTTAAAATAATCAATAGTTACGAAGAAAATCGCGGAAAACTCAAATTTTCGTCGGTTTTTCGCTCGTACTGCTTGGCGCTGGGAAATTCGAGTGGAGCCAATATGAAATTCGTAATCTCCAGCCCAAAGTACGTTTAAAAAGTCTGTTGGCTCCGTTTCCGCTGATACTTCGATTTTAGCAGATCGTTGACTGGACTATAGTTGCTTGCCAAGTTTATATATAAATATTTCAATGTTCTTTTCATTCTTCACACGATTTATAAGAGACGACTGAAAGATTTGCACCTGGGAGGTTTTATTTATTTTGTTATTGAATTCTCTATGCTGTTCCTGTTTAAAATTTTTCATTACGAATATCATGGTGTTTTCTGGAACCACTTCTTCATATTTTTTTTTAAATTGGGCTATATAATTTCTTTGAAAGCAAAAGTCATAATCCTAATCCAAGGACAACAAAGAAAGTTGAATGTAAAAAAAATATTAAAACCGTATATGTGAAAATCCTTCCAGTCATCTCTTTTGTATCGTATGCGTAACAGTATTTTACCCAATTCGAAATATGCAATACCGTCATACTGTATTTTCTTTGACTGTAAGGCCTTAATTAAACAATTTTTTTGACAAAGATTCTGGCTACTAAGTACTACTTGCTGCATAATTCAGTATTAAAAAAATTGAACATTCAAAATTTTCAGCAAAAAAAATCTACACTTCCAGTGTCAAAAACATTAGTGCATTTAGAGTTGTTTTTATCCTTTCGACCAGTTAAAGTTTTACTAAGAATTTCGATATGGTTTCTTCCATTCATCCGAAGAGATTTAATAAAAAATTTAATATTATCGACTTTTGAATCAATAGAAATTTGGGATAAACTTTTTCTCCAACCAGAAGAATTTTTTGAAAGATCCATAGAAATGGGGCTCCTACAAGCTTGGTAGTCTTCTTATCGTCAAAAGAAGAAAGATAACGAAGTCTGTTAATGTTTATTAACTTTAAATAAAACATCAACAATATCTGAAGTATAAATGATTGATAAACAATTATCGATTTCATTTGCTTTACCTGGTTGAACATCATTAACATCAATGTTTGTTAGAGAAGAAGGTGTTGATAAGTTTGATTCGTTGACACTATCATTTCCAGATGCATTAGATGAAGACATTCGCCTCGGACTATTTGTTCGAGTATTTAGGACAGATGATACTGTTTTATGGCAGCCAATTGTATTTGTTACGTGGAGTGGTGATGTGTTCGGTGTTGATGTAATGTAATTCGATACATTAATATACGTTCCACTGGGAGTTCTTTTAGCGTGCTGCCTTATACTAGAACAAAAAAATATATTTAGCGCATATATATAACAGATCGGCATTTTTGATTTTCTAAAATAAAAGCAGTTCGAAATTTTCAAATTTCAATATTTGAAAAAATCGCCATCTTGGAGACCGCATATCTCCGGTTCTAATTTTTTAAATTAGGCGTGCGGAGAATTGTATTAAAGCTCTTGAAAAGACCAATATGATGTCTTCAACCCCGTTAAAAGATATTCAAATGCAAATAATCGAAAGCCTAGCAAAACAATCCTTTGAAAATACGTAAAAATGACGCTGGTCAATATAGGTAAAAGGCCTAAATATTAATTTTTTTTAGCAGTGTGGACTCGTAATATATCACATAGTATTCACTAGTGTATAATATTATAATGTAGTTTGTCGACATGGAAATTAATAGTGTCCAAAAAAACCAATATTGTCTTTCTTCTATATTAAGCACCGTATTTTTTCATATTTTCAGAGGATTTATTTGATAGACTGTAGACTTTTTGCATTTGCACATTGCTTCCTTGGAGAGGAAGCATTGTTTTCGCATTTTTTGAAAACTTGTTTTTTCGCTGTAGTTTTTTTTTGTTTTTGGGATTTTGTGTTTCAGTCTTTGTTTTTTGTAAGAGTTGAACCTCTTGCATGTAATAAATGAAAAAAATTTTTAAATATTTTTGATTAGAAATCATGGGGACACGACGAAATTAGGTTTTTATGGCGTCGCCGGGTGGATGTATGGATGTTTGTGTGTGTTCTGTCAATCGGTATTACTTCTCTACTCGATGGATTTTAATAAATATTTTTTTATATGTTCGAAAATGTGTGAACGAAGGTGGGAAAATTATTTTCAAGCAGATCTATTGACTGGAAAAAAATTTACAGCTGTTTTTCAATAAAAATTTTAAAAAAAGATTGGTGATTTATACAGAATTATTACGCGTAAACTACTGTAACTTTGGATTGATAATGAATTTTTCAAAGTGTAAGGGATCGTTTTAAAGATTATGAAAGCAGCTTCAAAACGAGGTATTACACAAAGGATTCGGTAATATTTATTCCGAGATATCTTAATTCAAAGCAACCCTCCTTTCAAATATGCAGAATTGTATAGGTGTAATATGAAAAAATGAATGGTTTTACATTTTTTTTATTTTGATAGCGCTTTTGATATATGTAGTTTTTCTAATAAAGTTACAGCCAATTCAAGTCAAATTGAATGATTTTGATTTAACGAAGAATTCATGGCTTATTGAAATAATGAAAAAATCATCTTATCTCCAAGAAAGTATTCCGCCAGAGCAGCTTGTAGCGTTTTTTTGAACGGAGTTGACGGCGTCATATTAATCTTTTCAAGAGCATTTATTCTATTCATTGGAACCGTCGATATGTGACTGCAAATTTGGAGTTTTTTCAAAAATAGAAAATTGAAAATTTTCATATCAACTTCATTTGAAAACCAAAAAAATGACCCTCACAAATATTCGAGAAGATATTGTACTTAATTAGAACTATCGAAAAAACAACAAAATTGAGAAAAATCGAAAGGGTTTTTTGAAAATTCATTTTAAAAATTTTAATTTTTGAAAAGACCGACAAATTTGAGACTCCATATCTCCGGTTATAATCATTCAAATTAGACGGGAACTAATGCAAATTGAAGCCCTTGAAAATACAAATGAAACATTGAGAGCCACTTTGAAAAACAGAAAATTGACAATGTTATGGGACTTTGAAGATGACCATAAAATTGGTCCCAACAACGATCTATTATCTAAACCGGACGATTTGTAAATAACCTTTTCTGGTTATGGGCAATATTTACTTCGAAAGTTAAAGAGTAGATGAATCGAATAACGCTCCGCACATATAAAAATATTAAAAACTCGTGGAGCTAGGAGCTAATTAACTATAAACTAGAAAGAATATTGGACAAGGCTATGTAAAATGTGGCAAATAAAACGACATTTTCAATAGGCTTGATTCTACCATCTCACATCGTGGTCAGTAGAGAATGACTACATTGTTGACAAGCAGAATCATAGAATTATGAAAAAATTATCATATATTTATATAAATGATCCTACTATCAATCGATTCCTTGCAATGTCGAATAATGAACATACCTAGATTGTCTTCTGGGTGTTAATGGTGAACCGTGACTTATTTGCCCTAAATTGAAATTACTGTTGCCATTGATCCGACAAGTGTCAATGCGTTTTTTGGGTGGATCTTCTTGTTGACTCACTGTGCCTCTTGCAGCATTCTTCATTATTTCCAGTTCATCTTCACAAGCCGGCCTTTTACGTTTTCTCTCAAGAAGTAAAAAATAAATGACTTTTTCTGTATTGTGGCTGAAATGACAAACAAAAAGTTTTACTAATTGTAAATAAAAAAATGACTAGTATATTGCGATATATATGACGTGGCCTAGTTATTTATGTACCTTGGCCGAGACAAACGCGATTGTGACTGAGGAGATTGTTTGTAGCGCGAGATAGCGTAAGGCTGAGACAACGAGCGAAGCGGGCGCCGAGACTCTCATTATCTCGCGATACAAACAATATCCTCAGTCGCAATAATGCTTTTTGGCTTGATCATGGTGCTTCAAAAATGTTTCATTTTTGGTAAGGCAGCATTCGGGTTTTGCGTGCAGAGGAGAGTGAATTGGTAAATAGGTAGTTTACGCACGAGGAGCCCCTTGGCTGCAACGGGGATCTTTCTGCCATGAGACGGCGCTCGTACGCTAAGAGTAAAAGCGTGGGAATATTTAAAATCAGTAGCTAGTTTATTATATTAGCTACAAATGATTCATGTTATTATTTTTTACCTTCCAACTACTCTGAAAATGTTCTTAAATTGTTTATCGATTTTGCTATTTTTATCAAAGTATTTCAGTTATTCTTTTTATCGAAATACTAAGCTGATACTTTCTATATTTATACAATTTATAATATGTAATATACGGATATGCTACAATGACAAGTACGAGCCTACAATATCTCGTTGAAAAATAATATAACAATTTTTATAAAAATAACAGAATTGTTAAAAACTTTTGGAAAGAATTTTGGAGAATATTGAAGTCCGAAAAATTATTTTTTGTCACACATACACTGCTACATTGCTTGAAAACTCGTGATTTTTAGACATAACCTCAGGAGTGTAGTAATTTTTGGAAGAGGCATAAACAAATAATTTGACGCATTTAAGATTTGCAAACAGATTTATAATATAAGTTATTGAATTTTCTACTGTTTCAGGTGGGATACTTTCCTTATTTGTCATTGTACCTTTTGATAGTATTAATTTTGTGTTATTCATTCATTGGTACCGAGAAATTATCCTCTGACTAGTGAATGAATGAGCATTTTGCCATAAGCGTCTTACGGCGCCTTACCAGTGATATTTGAGGTTAGGTTAGAGGTTACACAATAGCTATGCTTTACATGTGACAAATTAGTTTTATCATAGCTCCAAAAGTTAATATATATTTCTATTACTTGTTTGACAATGTTATGTACGGATTTACTAAGTTTAAGAGATAAATAATAAAGCCTGAAATATAGCATTCATTTACTGGGTCACGAGTATTCATCCATTGGTCAACTGGTATTCATTTACTGGTCTACCTGACTTAAAAACTTATTTGATATTTTACAAAATAACAAATAATTTTGACTGCCTACATTATTTTTATTTCAATAAAATGAATGCATAAATTCCCGATGCCACCAGGTAGCAGCCGATTTAGGCTAATGTGTAATTAATACGATCACTTTAAAGACGCGTTTTGGCAAAACCATTCATTTACTGGCGCAAGTACCCTACTTCTTATTGATTTATTCACATAACGTTTATTTCATATAAAATGACAAAATGTAAATATATATATATATATATATATATTTCATTTTGTCATTTTCTATGAAATAAATATATATGTGTATTAATCAATAAGAAGTAGTTGCAGTGTCGAAAACCGGTCATATTTTTCTCTCTTTTTATGGACGCCAAATCGCAAAATCAATACATGCGTGACAAAAAGTATAATACGCACCATGGGCTACAGGGATTTTTTGACTTAGGGTGCTTGCAGTACTCGTCATCGGCTCGCAAACGCACTCGGTTTCGCCTCGTGCTAGCTCACCTCAACTCGTACTGCAATTGCCCCCTCGGTCAAAAAAGACCCCCTTTACGCCCTTGGTATGTAATGTACTATTTCAGCTGATATAATAACTGTCGAACTTAAATATCCCCACATTTTTACCCTTGGAGTACTAGCGCTGCTTAATGGCAGAAAGATCCCCATAGCCAGCGATGAGAATTGGATTGCTTTTTCATGGTTACAATACAGACCTACATGTGTTACGTATACGATAGAAAAAATAAAAGAGTAGTATAGCAGTTGCGTCGTAAACCACCGTATTTACTGATTGTTTATCACCTGCACGTGAACCCCGAATGAGGCTTTTATAAGATCAGACAAATTTGAAGCACCATAGCCGAGGCGAACGCTATTGCGACTGAGGATATTGTTTGTATCGCAGAACAATAAGAACCTCGGAGCTCTCTGTTTCGGACTTCCACTCCCGCGCCACAAACATTCTTCTCAGTCGTAATTGTGTTCGCTACGGCTAAGGTATATAAATAACTAGTAAGACCGTATAATGGGCCATTTAATTAGTTACAATTATTCCATTAGTATTTTTCGATACAGGCTAGGAATGACTTTACGTTGACGACACGAGCTGAATGCGAGTACAGGAGTCAAGCGCGTAAATTGTAACAGAAAAAATACACGAAAAGGGTACTGGGCGACTCAACTGCTCTTAGCCTGTGACTGACAGTGCCTCCAGTGAGTGTATGGCTGAGCGTTGGCAGCGGGCGCGTCAATTCACTCGAGCGGGCAGCCAGGCTTCCCGCGAGCGGATCTCACCACTCGCGGGAAGCCTGACTGCCCGCTCGGGGGAATCCACGCGCCCGTTGCGGGTGCTTAGCAATACCAACGAAGATAGATAAGACGCTTAAGCGTCTATCTTCGTTGGCAATACGCTCACTACGGGCGCTACAGTCACAAGCCTATTGGAGGTTGAGCCGCCCAATACCCTTTCCGTGTACGTTGAATGTGGTTTGATTTTAGGAAAGGTTATATAGCCCATTGGTAATGCAAAAAGGGTTAGCGGATGGAGACGACGTTGAAGAGATAGAGATAGAAAGAGAACCAATTATGAACTGGTACTTATAATATCAACGAAAACGCAACCACACTAGAGAGTGACCTTCAGTAGGTAGACGCTCGGTCGCAGTGAATTGCAAGAATGCCAACATGCTCGGCGTGCTAATTCAGACACAGTAACATTTATAGTTACGTTACATGCACCGGACGCTTCTCAGATTGATTGAACGAATTCACTTGGAAAACGTCCAAAGGAAAATAAAAATGGAACAGCGGAAGTACATAAGATAGTAGATGGATAATAATGTGAAGTCAGTTTTTCGTCATTTGATTGACTGAGAGGTAGTCACATGATAGTTAGTTGTGACACCACATGCGCGCGAAGCGCGCCCTGACCTCATTAGTCTAAGCTTAATTTGGATGGTAGATTCTGATCAAAGGCGCTAGATTCTTTTTTCCATTTCGCGCATTTGCATTGTGGCTCTCTCTCTCTCTCTCTCTCTCTCTCTCTCTCCTCTCCCTTCCTCCGCCCCTCCCTTCTCACAATTAGCTTCAATCGCTGAAATGAAATGGTATATCTTATAAAATATAAATGAAAAGGTTTCACATATCACCGTAGGATATATAGCCATGAAGGAAAAATTTCCATCCCTTATATTCTCACTTAAAGTTTCACAATCAAGTTATCGAAAAAAAACTATCTTTCATTTGAAAATAGGCCTATTTTGTAGCGATCACTAGAGTAAATAAAAATGAATCGATATAATATGTGGTGAAGGTATTATGTTGTAAGCTATGATTTGAGCTCTTTGTATAGATCACTCTATGCATTAGTATTCCATATACTTAAGGTGGCTCCCTACTCAAATTATCCGGTTTTCTTTTCAATACGTTTTTAGACGTAGGATTTAAAGTTCTCTACGTAGAATGCTAAAAATTTTATCAGTTATTCTACTTCATAATACGAAAATTTTGAGACCAACCTACCCTCATTAGCATATTTCTGGCCTGAATTATAACGTTTTGATGTTTTTGAGCTCTTTTTTACGGCAAATGTTCCAGGTGCACCCCTAATGTAGCAAAACCATCGTATGGGGATTCGTTTTCTTTGGTAATAGAAACCATACAAAACTTCCTTAAAATTTTTTTGTTTTCAGCTCATTTTCAAATGAAATACACCACAAAATGTCAAAAAATGGAAATTTTTCAGCAGTTTTTTTATATTTAATATACATTTTATGAATTGTTAATGCAAAAAAAAATTTCTAAAAAAAATATGGTAAGTTTTTTAGGACTTCTGTTACCAAAGAAAATGAGCCCCCGAACAACTATTTTGGTAAAGATGGAGTTCGCCTGGAGATTTTTGAAAATATGCTTGAAAAACAGCTGTATGCTACATTTGAAAGTAGATGGATAGTAAAGTGAAGTCAGTTTATTCGTGATTTCATAGGCTGAGAGGTAGTCACGTAATAGTTACTTTGTGTCGCCAAAACAGCACATGCATGCGAAGTACGCCCTGACCTCACTAGTATGCTTATAAAATGGGTTTAAAACATGCCAAAAAAATCAGCCTGGGCTTAAAATGTTTATTTTTTCAAGTGGAATATGTGTACAAAATTTCAAAAGTCTGGGTTGAAAAAAAAATATAAATTGAGGTAGGGATCCACCTTAAGTGATTTTCAAATCGTTCTATTTTTTACAAAAAACATTAATCTTGAATATTGCTGTGTACGATTTCTTAAAAATTTTTAATAAACGTTTCTATTTCACATTGTATAATGTACATGTACAAATTATATTCATGGCTGCGGTAGAGGCCGATGCAAGTATGCCGAAGGCCCGCTGCCTACCCAGTATATCTGGAGGATTTGGCTCAGGCACTTTTCATTTTAATGTTTAACATGTTTAATTTCAACAAATTGCACCAAACTAGTTCCTATTACTCTTTTCTAATATAATGGAACAGTTTAAATGGCAAAGTTTACCTTACCTGTACCTAATACCGGTAATAAGGTACATCCTTATACCGCCACTTACAAATATTTCAAATGTACGCTTGCTACAGCGTTACGGAGTGATGACATTATGTTTATACTGTTAAATTATGAAAGTTTCCATGATCTAAATTATCTCCGAATACGAAATTCGTTTTACACGAGCTCCTTCATGCTCTGGATGTGAACATTTCCAACACTCTGAATTTCCAATACACGAATATGTGTCATTTAAACTAGTCTAATATACCTAGGCATAAAATTGCGACACACCATTTGATTCGTCTTCTTTTACCCTGTCAAAAGCACTCATCGAAAATTTTTTTAGCGCATCCCTAAGCCGAATGTTGCCGTAGTTACTAATTGTATTCGATTGAACCTAATACCGCCACGCACAAAAATCCTGTATAAACGATGGGTGAAAATTTCAATTACATTTTTCTCATTACAGTTTTGCATTTCTTTGTTCAAATAGAGAAACGGAATTGTAAAAGTACTCGAAAAAAATTCATTTTGACCAATTAGCAACGTATAATGGTCAATTTCTAATTTATTTTTCAAATCAGTGTTTAATAATAATTAAGACCACATAATTTATCATATCAAAATAGCACGTCTTCATAATAAATGTTGATACCGCAACTTATGTTTCAGTATCAAACATTATTTTTATCTGCAAAATTACTTTTTCCTTAAAGTGGCGGTATTAGGTACAGTTACTTTTGTACATAAAAAATAAGTATATTTCTTCAAAGTGTGATAACTTGGCTAAATATCATCAAACTGATCGTGCGAGATCTCCTTTTAAAATCGTAAACGGGCAGCTTCCCAGCTGAAAAACATCAAGTGATAAATCATGTGATTTGTCACATAACAAAGCACGTCATATGGCGTGATATCACACGATACATCACCATCAAAGATGAGAGTGATAAGATAAAGATAAAAAGGATGTGATTATCATGTGATATCACATGATATATCATTGAAATATTTGAGAGATTTATCACATAACAAATCGCTCAAATAAGAAAAGGTATTCGTTAACTGAATGCAGTAGTTGATTATAAAAAGTTATTTCATATATAACTAGTGCTCTACATATTCTATAGAAGATTCATGTTTTCTATTGTATTTTTGAGTAGTCGCCGCCTATTGATGATTCCATGAATTAAAATAGTAGCTACAGATCTTTAAATGTGATTTATCATGTGATATCACGCCATATGACGTGATTTATCATGCCAAAAAATCACGTGATTTGTCACGTCACAAATCGCATGATTTATGATGTGATGTTTTTCAGCTGGATTTAAAATGAGACCACAATTGTTCAAAAATTCACTTCCAGTAAAAAGTTATGGCTGTTTGAAATTTTAGTGACGGCATAAGGTACTGCTACCATAGAAAAAAGCGCATTGAAAATGATTTATTTCATTTTTCACTACTACTTTAGGTTAGATGATCGAAACACGGACCAGAATTTTTTTTCTCCTTCGTAGTCTAGATCACCATCTTCCATCATCTACCTTACCTCACCAGCACTCAGCGTATAAAAGCAATTATTTAATTTTTTTTTTGCTGCGTAATTTTATAAAAGTAAACTAATAATTTTATTGAATATTATTCAAATCATGATGCTTGTAGATATCGTATATTATATTATCGTATATTATATTAATTTGGACGATTTTGTTGGTGGAACGCTCGATTTTTCAGCTTTGAACCGTGTACTTCTTTGCCCAATGGTTCGCCCATAATGGTTGAAATCGTAATCTGGAACCACCAATGGTTAGGTCTCACCGAGAGCTATCCATTGATATCATCACATGACCATTTTTATGGCCATGGCCCGAGTTATGGCCCATTGTTTCCGATGGTTCGTCGATTTCACGAGCGTCCTGGTTCGCCGTTCCTCCGTCCAGTAGAGCACCGTGACATATACATCTCAATGGTGGAGGGAGTGGGGAGGGAGGGAGGAGTGGGGAGGGAGGTGGTGGGTGGATGGGTGGATGGATGGATGGATGGATGGATGGATGGATGGATGGGTGGATGGATGACGTGTAATAGCAATAATCTAATGAAATATATTTTTCGGTCTGTTGGGTTTAACAAATACATTCTACTCAACACCGGCTTTTTTGTCCTTTGTCTATCCTTACATATTTTCAATTTATCACTATAAGTATAATGTATCGGTATTTCATAATAAAGATATTTTCTAGCTTTTTCGTCAGTAGTACTGACAATGAGTTCAAAGTATGCTGCTAAAGTTGTTCCAACATTTTTTCTATACAACATTCCTTCTGTTCCTTTTTGGAAATAAACATTTTCTTAATGTGGTTCACGAACAGTCAATCTTTTTATTGTAAGTGACATTTCATATACATCGTATTCTTATTTATAATCTCTACATTGCTTCTGGTGGACATAAGTATCTTCTATTGACGTATTGTTTAACATCGCCGTGATTGTATACTTCATCGTCGATGTTTTCCTTATTGGAAACACTTTGATTGTCTTTACAGTTTATACCACTTCTTTTCGATTCTATGTAAGCTCAGTCGTGTCCTTTGTAACAATATTTGAATAAATATTTTATACATTGTATAGTAGGACATACTTCTACATTTATGTGTGCATTGAATTTGAACAATAATAATGGGTTGTATGGTACGACAAATCTATTATCTGCCACCCTCGTACTATTTTTACCCCCGTAATCAATTGTGACACCAGTGTCTCTTCTTTGATACAGTGGATATCCGTTAACCTTAAAAAAAGTTTCATTGTTATATTTTTGTGGGAAAATCTTTTGTGCATTTTTTTCTATGTTTACCCATGCACCGACTATTCGTATTCTGTTCTCCTCATGGTCCATGTATCCTGAGGTGCTTTACGATGTTATATAAAATGGGGTAGGTGTCTTAATTAGGTATTTCGGCATTGATTAATTCATCTATTTTTTCAGGAGTATCACGTTTATATTTTTTTGTCTAGAAATAACGGCATATGCATGTGTGGCAGTCCTCTTTTTTTTTAATTTCAATGACTGGTGTATGAGCAACATGATCTCCTAAATAATCTTTTTGTGCTACCAATTTTGTTACCAAAGTATTGCTGTTTCATGCTTTTCTAAAGTTTCGGTTATTTCTATCCATTTTGGATTACAAGTCATGGCAATGAATAAGTCTGGTTTTCTATAATGATTGGCGAGGGTCATTGCGTCTAAATAATTTTGTTTCATCAAAAGAAGATTTACCGTTCAACATGAAACGTAAACAATTTCCAATAAGATTAGGTTTCGCAATGACAATTAATAAGGCACAAGAACAATCACACGATAACATAGAAGTTTATCTTTCACATCCAGTTTTCAGTCATCGACAATTATACATTGCACTTTCGAGGTCGAGATTAAAGAAAAATCTGAAGTTACTGTTACGAACAAATGCAATTCTTTAAGAAAAGGATAAGAAAAAAATTTTTTAATGTATACCAGAAATATTGCACATAAGGAAATTTTGTAAAAATTGATATTGATAAAAAATAATTTGATATGTATACAAATATTCAAACAAAGCATCTGCAAAATTATCAACATTCAGTTTTAAACATAAAAACCATGATTTTTTCACACTTCCAACAGGTTAAGTGGTAAAAATTTGCAAAGTAATGCCTTTATCATTAAATTGTCGCTTGAAAATAAACACGTTCATACCCGTTAATTTTGGAAGATTACGAGTTATATTATGAACTGAAGAACAAATTATCGACAATTTATTAATATTTTTCGAGATAAGATGGTTCTGGTAAAGAGAAAATTCATTATAGGGCAATAATTTGTGGAAAAGGACTTTTCTACCTAGATAATGAATTCTACTAAAAAATTATTACGCTAATATCAACTGATCAACTCTTCACCCCATGGACAAATTGCAATGTATGAATTCAATAGTTTGAGGAGAATAAAGATTGATTTCAAACGAACAAATCACCGCTAATATACAGAGCGAGCGTTAGCGAGCGAGGTGCTATACAATCAGTAATTTTTAATCTTTTACATAATATACGTAAATCATTTAATTAACATGCTACATGGAAATAATCATCCAATTTTCTTTTTAGTTGTTTTTGTTCATTATTTTTTAATTTAATTTTTTTATTGGCAAACTCGCCATCATGGCGGAAACTAGTGGTGGTGTTTCTTGGGACGCTTACTTTAAATATCATCCAGCACATAAATTTAATAGCTTCATTTGCCTTATTTGTGAAGATATTTACCATAAAAATGATTTACCTCAAA
>JAWWMK010030134.1:0-14325 GCA_035047105.1 Galeopsomyia nigrocyanea
TTTTAGCATAATGAACCCCGCTATTTTAGTGTGACAGAATCGCCTACTAAAAAAGCATGATTTTTCTCTCCGTGTACACACGTCTGACCGTTGGTATATTATTATTTCTGAGAAAAATTCGGAGCCGTAAGATAGGAAAATTCCATCAGGACTAAAAACTCGAACTATACATATGTACTCTTTTTCGTACAAATCATCTGGCGCGCCACGAGAGAGAGAGAGAGAGAGAGAGAGAGAGAGAGAGAGAGAGAGAGAGAGAGAAGGGAGGACAGTGTATACAAGCAGCAGTGTCGAACGTCCGCCCGGAGACAGTCAGCCAAATACATAATACACTTTCAGATTGGAGGAAAGAGCTTCTCTCTGGTGGCGTTTCCATTTCCTGCAGGTCCTGCGGGAGACGTCCTTTTGCCTTGGAGGAGTAGAGGAGAGGTGCACACCTTTCTCTCCCCCCCCCCCTTTCTCTCTCTCTCTCTCCCTTCCCTCCGCGTTTGTAGGTATGCAAGCCGGGTATAGAGAAGAGGAGTTCGGTTGCCGCTCACGCACACAACACCGACGTTTAAAGTCCACCACGGCTGGCTCCTGGGATCTTTAAGAATTTAAAGGGCCTCGTGCGCGCGATGCTACGGGGCTTCGCAGCGTAGGTATAGGGGAGCATCGAAAAATCATAATGCTCTCTCTCTCTCTCTCTCTCTCTCTCTCTCTCTCTCACACACACGCTCTCCTACGCCATGGCACCAACTGACATTCGGCGCGGCAGCGCCCATTTTCGGTCGTTTCGCTCGACGTTGCTGCAGTGTTTCTGCTTCTCTTTTTCTCCCTGCACTGAAGTCGAGAGAGGAAGCCGAGCCGACCACGGCAGCTCGTTTTTCAATGCGCCCGGCCTATAACGTACCGGGTGGGAAGACATTCTCCAATGCTTTATATGCTGGCTTATTCTCGTATGCGCGTGTATATGCACGTGTGTGTGTGTGTGTGTGTGTGTGTTTGTTTGTGTGTCTCGAGGAATTCCATGTTTTTAACATTGCATCTGCTGATTTCTCTTCCTTTTTTTTATTCCTTACCCCTCCCTCTCGCACCCTCCTTCTTTATTTTCTCTTTTCTTCTTGTGCGTGCGTGTGTGTGTGTGTGTGTGCTTTTTATTTACGATTTTCTGGCATGCGGGAGCTTGCGTGCCGTAAAAACAGTCGGCAGCAGCAACGAGCCTTATCAGACGACGTACGCGTGCGAGTATATAGTGTGACGATTACTCTTTATTATTTACGCTCAACACTTAATTTTCATGCACATATACAGCGTGGCTGTGTTCGTTGAATGTGCAACTCGTTCGAGCGTTATTAGCGCGTTTACAAATGGCTTTCAAATGGATTTAATGTTTGCACGAAGCAAATATGTATTTCGATGTATATTGCTTTGATAAATTTCAATATTGTACATGTACTAATCATTTGGGACGAGATAGGTGCAACGTGAATTATTATTACACGAATGTACTACTAATACGAAATATACAAGTTATTAACGGAGTTGAATTCGTTATACACAGGCAAATATTTAATGATGGGGATTCGATGAAGAGCTTTGCTCTCTGGAAGTAAAATTTAAAAAATTTAAATCGATATACGAGTGCAGAAAAAAAAAGCTTTTCTGTTTGAACGATCATTAAAAATATTACCATAGTCCAACAAACTTGACGGTAAAAAAATGATGTATGTTTTTTTACCGCAGAAGAAAAAAAAAAACAAAAAAGAACGGCGTTTAGACTTTTACAGTGCATTCATCTACGTGCGGTACGTTGCGTCTGCGGACGACTAATTTTTCGGTAAGCTAAATTAAACATGCCCATCGCGAGGATCGAGGCGAAACGCACACACACATATTGTTTGCACTGCGCCCGGGTAGCGGACGGAGGAGAGGCCTTGAACTCGACAAAGAGTCCTCTCCCCTGTGGCTCTCGAGCAAAAAAAAACGAAGCAAAAAAAAGTAATGGCAAAAAAGGCACACGAGAGAGAGAGAGAGAGAGAGAGAGAGAGAGAGAGAGAGAGAGCGGCTACTCCACATTGTCGCGGCTCCACTTTAAATCTCGGCGGGGCGATGCATTTCTCAAATCGCGCGTACATCGTGTATACGGAGTCGAGCAATGCGGAATATCCATTGTCAATTGAATGGAGGTCTGGACGAGATATACCTGCGGCTGAACTGGCGAAAATAAATGAAAAAAAAAAAAAAAATTCGACGAAGGACAGGTCGCAGACGCAACGATTACGACCAGTTGGTGCGGAGGAGGTGGAGGCGTCGACGCGAGAGAGAGAGTAGCTGCTGTTGCTGCACACAGACTATAGCCAGTTTTATACAATGCGTGCTCCTTACAATGGGGCTGCTGATGCTCTGCACAGGTATGTTGGACGTGAGGCCGACAATGAGGTAGGCCCATCCAGTTTTTACTACGGCTCGAAAAATTTTTTTTTTCTCTCCTTCGTTCGCTCTCTCGCAGGCAAGTCTTTAAAGGAAAAAAACACGAGAAGAGTAAGAGAGAAGGCTGGGACCGAGGAAAAAAAAAATAATAAACAGCACAGCGAGGCAAAGCGTGCAGCTGACTGAGATTTTCTCTCTCTCACTCGAGGCACTAGATGTGCACAAACACACACGCTTTTGGCCATATAATAAGGAGCTCAGAAATTTTCACGTCCTTAAAAAAAGGACCCTGACCGAGCTCAACGTCGCGCGTTGTCGTCTTCATTGTCAAGGCTCACGCAATTTTCGGTTTTTAGAAACGGATTTTTCATCCGACTGCTGCTGCTGCTGCTGCACTGGTCCTTTTGATACTCGGCTCTGTCTGACAGCATAATCGGACTTTTATTCCCGAACCTTGGGATTTACACACTACTGTGTTCGACTGTCTATACAACCACTGTCAGCAGTGTTGTTATGGTGCTCTTATTTTTTTCCTCCTTTTTCTTCTGACGCCGGGAAAATAGAAATATGGATTTTTCATTGAGTTTGTTACTTTAAGTCCTGTATTTTATGTGACTGGACGTGCGTGTACTCACGGACAAACGAGATTTTTTTTTTTTTTGGAAAAGTGTCTCCGGTCTGTGTGACAACAATATATTGTCTATTCTTCGTATCGAGCTTATACTTTTCAGCGTGTGCGTGAACGACTCTTTGACTGTTGATGTGTCTGTCTTAAGCTATCTTGTGTGTGCATTTGCCTAAGAGCTTACGATGTATCTCGTGTGTGTACATTTCGATGCCAATATTTTGTAAATAATGGTCAGTTAGCTTTGACGTGTAATCAATTTGATAAAATAAATGTTATAAAATCGCCGTCGATAACCTTGTTTTTAAATAATCGCCTAAGGTCGAGACTGATTCCACATACACTTCTAAGAACTTCGTTAAGAACTCAGACTCTCGCTCCTCGCAAATTCAATTTATACAGGTTTATTCGGATCTTAGAGTCGGATCAAACTTGAAAATTTTGTAACTGACTGGTTTCGATAAAGCACATTATAATTCTCACTTCCTGTGGCGGCGAGAGAGTGCTATTTTCTTCGACTGATCGATGAATATTTTTTTGTATCTTTTACGACTGAGAAGATTGCCACAATTTTATTACATTATACACTTCGTTTGCAATTCCAAGCCCATATTTAACTGATAAAGCGCGCGGCGTTTTTCTAAAGAGCCAAAATCACGCAGCTAACTTCCTCTTTTGATAATTTTATATTTTATCTGTTTGCTCTCGGCCGGATTTGAATCTGTTGAATTTAATCGAGCTGCCGCTAGCAAGTATTCTACTGCTCTTAACGTTTACGTTAGCTAAATATTATTTATAAATTTTGCATCTTGCGACCCACATCCACATCCGTCTATCTTGTAAATAAATCAAAATGTATGAAGCAGCGTAGGAATCGGATGTACAAATATATCATAGCTTACATTCAAAAGTAACAGTTTTAAATACTAAAATACATACATATACCTATATAGGTGGTATGCCCGACGAGACGGAACTTTCTCGAATATTCAACAGCGTTAGCTATTGCAAATTCATGCGTGTAGCGTAGCTACTTGAGACCAGTAGACGTGTCCGGACTTGTCTCTTTTGGAGGATGTGACAATAATCGGGATGAGAGTATATATGATGTATAAAGCTGTTGCATCATCATGAACAACGAGTGCTTTTTTCGCTCTCTCCCTTTTTCGCCGCGTGAATCGTTATCTTGATCAAGTGCTCGTCCACCCAGGGGGGGGGAGAGAGAGAGAGAGAGAGAGAGAGAGAGAGAGAGAGTGAGAGAGAGTCGTAGAAATGCGCGCGCTGCAAAACAACAATTTTACTCTCTCGGACGCGCGGCTGCGGCTACTTTATTTGCTCAAGTAATCGAGTTATTGAGCCCGCTGTCGAGTTTAAAAAAGAACAAACTTGCAACTGTTGCCCGAGAGAACGCTGCTGCTGGTGCTGCTGGTGCTTCGTATTATGAGATCAGCTGACCTATATTTAACCTCGTTTTATTGAGCTCTTTGCGCTCTATGGTGTTTACAAACCATTTACTTTTTTCTCCTTAAAGTTTCTTCTCTCTTCTTCTTCTATTCTTTTTTTTCTTTTGATCGAGTGACTCAAGCTTTAATTGAAGTTTAATAATATATTTTATTTTTAATTCGAATTGCGCAACTGTATTCACAAGCGAGTGTAATATGTTTTCAAATTTATCTAAACGTATATGAAGAAATCCAGAAAACAATACCTATTTTCTGAGGACCAGAATTGAAAAAAAAAATTTTCGCCGCTAGGGCTTCTGGACCTGTTTTCTCTTCTTATTTAAGGCATATAGTGACAGAAAATGCTCGTGAACATTAAAAAAGTCCGCAGGAACTACTTTTTTCAGCATTTTTCCGATATTAATAACAAACTAAAAATGTAATTATTTTGCAATTTTGTTGATAACTTGTCACCGGATAATTATTTTTGAATGAAATCTTTTCCTACGTAAAGGTCTTCTTTTTTGCTATCATTTTGAGTGGTCAAAAATGTTTCTAGCGGTCTTAGAAGCCGAGGAATCAATATTTGAAGAAATGCCATTTTTCGCCTATTTTCTGTGAGAAAAGCCCATTTGTTTATAATGGGAAAATGCCGAAAAAGTAGTTCCTGCTGACTTTTCCAATGTTCACGAGCATTTTCCGACACTATATACCTTCAAAAAGAAATAGACCCCAGAAAAGTGTGTTTTTTTAAGGATTTCGTCATATACACTGCAATGAAAAATTAGTTCAATGTTACATAGAATAAATACCTTGGAGCAAACGAAGTAATTAATTCCGCGAAGCTGATTAAAACTCCCGCAGTAATAGCAGTCTAATTATTACATCGAGTTCAATTTGTTTTATCGAACAATATATATGGAATCCAGTGCAATCGGATGATAAAATTACGTGCGCTCTCTTACACGGACAACTTCTATTGCCATCGAGAGTGCGAGATACGTAATAGTACTGCACGTATACGTATATATAGAAACATAAAATTATTTCAGAGTTTCCGATTGCAAGCATCCACACGGTATATGGTGTTTGACCACCTGCGCAAATAAAAGGAACAACACGTATATATAGTAAAAGAAGAAAAAAAAAGTTAAATCAGTCGCGTGTGCGATGGTGTGGAAGTTGCGCGATATTGCGGCAGCTCTTTCTCTATTATTCAGCCATTACGCGCCTCGTAATCCTAATTCTATATCGAATGAGTTTTTCGATTGCGCAAATCGAAAGAGAGACAGAGAGAAAGAGACAGAGCCTGCAGGCGTTCCCCCAACGAGGAAAGCCTCAAACAATGACGAATTTTCGCAAACCGCATTTTTCGCGTTGCAGCGCGTTATCCGTCGCACGACCACCGCCGCCTGCGTGTAGCGAGGCAGACACGACCGCTGTATGCGGTTTTCGCGCTCTCTCTCCCTTTCCCATCAATCTGGCTTAGGGCTATTGTCCACTCCGACATTACTTGGTTCGTTGCCGACACTATACATCAAGATCGTTTGGTTAATCATATCACGAGAGAGAGAGAGAGAGAGAGAGAGAAAGAGAGAGAGAGAGAGAGAGAGTCAATGTTACCTGGCAACACGTGTATAAGAAAAAGCGTTTAATTCGCAACGACCGACTTTGTAATATCTACACGTTCTGCGTCGAGAGACTGACAGCTAGCACGAGCTTTTGATATCTCTGCGCGAGCGTGGCTTTATGCGGCGCGCAATTTCCATCGACTCGACTTCATGGACAATTGTAAATTTATTACACTACTACTTATATACTCGCCGTGTATAACGCCGGTGGTTTAAACAAATGTAGCTCGAGTGATAACGCGCTTTATTGTGTAATGCCGCGCGGACCAATCCGCAGATAACATTGATTATTGCTCTAACTGTATAATTGATTTTGTATGCACAACGAATTTTTTTTTCCATTGTTGGAAAATTATTGGATTCATTTGTGTCGATTACAATGCTATTACTTGTTCTTTAATTTCACTTACAACGATGATAAGTTCGATTGTTTTATCCGGATAGTAAATATGATTTGTAGACTGAATCATCACGGTATTTTCGATTAGTGGCATCTCTTTCTTTTTTTTATTGGATTAGATAAAATTAGATGTATTTCTACGTTGAAGGTTGAGTCGCTGTCCAATAATAAATTATCCATTTCCTTTAATGAGGGTTCGTACCATTAAAGTGTGAACGATTAAATTATGACGCTAATACAGTAAAAAAAAAACCGGTACATCAGAGATTGATCGAGATTGAATTGCGTAACGCACGGGTGATCTGAAAATAATGTCCCCGTCGCGCAATTAGTTTCTGTCGATTACGCATTAACCACCCGTAGCCGGCTTTACTATCCCGATCAAATCCACCCGCATGACCCATCATCGTCTTTATGTGCAACCAATCATTAACGACGATCGCAGCCACGTGACTAGGCCAGATCACTCGAATGCTCGTTACGGTAGCCTTTCTATTCCCAATCCTATTTGTGCCTATAATTAGTTCAAAGCTAGGTACTATACCAGGATTTATCATGAACGTTGTTTGTAGGTGGAAATTTATGCTGGCTGAGTAATGAATCATCTGTCAATATTATTTCCTGTTCATCTCTTTAATGGAACTCATAGTTACTAAATTAAAAAAAATAATAATAAAATTATTCAAATATTGAAAAAACTTTCAAGTCTTTTTCAATCTCAAAGTCAACAAGTCGGCAAAAAATTCTTGGCCATTAAAATCTTTTTTGTTCTCCTTTTATTTGCAAGTCATTATTTTACAAATTGTAAGTAAAATAAGAGTTCAGAGCAGAAATAATACACTGTAGATAAGTAGCTGATGTAAAAGCATCTGGCATCTCGTAAAATCTTTGAATTGAAAATATTTTTTTTCTATTATGCAATTGGTCTGAGAAAAAAATTTTCCATTGTTGCTGTACTATCGTGTCCACGAGGAAATTATTTTTCAACACTTTGAAATAGATAATTAAAACTATAGCTATCTGCCCAATAAACATGTGATTTAATCTTACGTCAGTATTAACAAACTGGGAGTGTGTTAAAAATAGCTTTGGATGATTTCCTATCGCAACGTGCTTATCAAATTGCGTTTCATTAGCTGAATCTATTTGCTGAATCTATCTACTCAAAGATCGCTGTTACAATGTGTATAAAACTGAACGAATTAATTATAGATTTTTAAATTTCAAGCTGAATATCATCGAAAATACCCTTTAACTAGCATCTATTATTTGGTTTAAATTTTTTTAAACATGTTATTGGTTCGAAATTGTAAATACAAATATTATTGGGTATTTATAATCCACCGGAATGTTATTAAGTTTTCAATAAGGTAAGTAATTTTTCAGCTAAAAATGAATGATTTCTGGGAATTTGAGCCGAGCATATATCATTTAATTCACCTTGAAAAAACTTGGCCGACGCTATAGTTATGATTTAATTCTAGATTTCATAAAAAATGAAGAGGGAGAGAAAAGAATCTGACAAATTCATCATAGTTCTAAATAAAAACCATGTCAAAATGAAAACTCGGTTGGACGCTATCCAAAAAAAAATCATCGTCGCCGCACCGTTGTCGTAGCTCACTAATTTTACCACGTTAATTAATCACTAAAATCACTATGTCGAGTAATCCGTTCGTCAATCAATCAATTCTTGTATAATACGTAAGCAGACTCCACGACGACGAATCGTTCCTTTTCTAATGCGCATACAGACGAATAAAAAAAAAAGAGCAAAAAGATATACGAAGCGAAGTGAGCGCAAAAATAAAAGAAAAAAAAAAGAGAGGACGCACTTCTATTACAGAAAAACACAGGAATTAAGCGTAATCAAGCGTACAAGGTAAACGAAAGCAAAACGAGAGGTTGTGCGTGGAACGCTGCGGAGAGTAGAAAGAGAGTGAGAGAGCCCGAAAGCACATTAAAGTCAATCGTAAAGCCGTTTCGAATCCTCTTGAACCTATCCTTTCGCTCGCTTCGATTTTTTTTTTTTTTTTTTGCCCTTTCGCACGCGGTGGAGTCGCTCATCGACGCTGCACTATACGACCTCGCTCCTCACGCGCGCGGCATCGTTACAGAGTGTTTTCATGTAAACACACATCGGGCGCCCCGCGGCAGCAAGCAACAGCAACATTTGGTATTCTCGCAGTCGCTCGACTCTCTCGTTCACTCTGTAGTTGGGCATCCGGCACTCTATAATACTCTACCAAGATATAGAGGCCCCCTCGAGCAATTTTTTTCTCCTCTCTCTCTCTCTCTCTCTCTCAGCTCAGCCGCTTGCCGAGCAAACTCGATTGCATCTCATTCTTTCAATAAGACCTTGGAGTCGGCTGGCCGGCCGGCTTCGTGTCACCCACGCAAAAAACACATCCACATGGAGCTGAGCACAAGCGACCGCCCGAGCCGAGCTCGAGCGAAATGGAGACGAAGAGAGGACGAGAGAGAGCCGGATGCTCAATCAGATTATTTACAGGCGTGAAACGCGTTCGTACGCTCGGCACGGCCTGCTTTTTTTTTTCGACCTCCTTCTGCATATTTCCAATGCAGAAAAGAGGGAATCCACCATAATTGAATTTAATCGTATTTTATGACTTCGCAAACTTTGCGCGCACCTCAAATTATACTTTGCGTAATGATTGTCCTTTCATCGGATATTTTTCAATTAGCGGCTGAACAAGTTATTAGGCCTTGGTAACTTCCAAATTGTTCTATACCTTATGTTTCTTTTTATAATGGCAGATATGACATTTGTAAAGATTTTGAATAAATCAAACGCGAGAGACAAGTTCAACTTTGTTTTATTTACACAAATGCTCTCAGGGTACAGTTATTTCTCAGGGAAATATGTTGACAACCTCACGTGGAATTTCCAATAATAAAACAAAGTTAAGTAAATGGCAAGTTGAGTAAATATCGATTTTAAAACAATGATTCGATGCAGAAACATTTATGGAAACAAAAACATGTATGTATTTTAATCTTTTTCGGTAATACATACACTCGTCTCTCTTCTCTGCGTGTGTGCATACTCGGTATCATTGTAATTGAATTTATCGACGAAAAATAAATGTCTAAATAAAATACAGCATGTATATACTTTATCATGTATTTATGTTTGAACCAATTAATGTCATACACTACATGTATAAAGATAAGTTGATGAAAAGGACAGGCTGATATACAATTATACGCGAATATTCAAGTCGGTAAAAAGGGAGAAAAAAATGAGGTTGGTGCACCAACACACGCACACACACACACACACACACACACACACAATCGCGTACAACTAAATGAATGTAAGCGATAAGTGTATACAGGGTATTTGACTCTGTCGGGCGCCGATGGCGAATACGATTGCGAAGAGAGAGATCCCAATAATTCTCGGAATCGTATAGGTATCGAATGGACCCAGCAGCAAACACACTGTAGACTTTTTCAAGAAGGGAACCAGATTTCTTATACGTATTGATGCAAAAAAAAAAGAGAAGCCGTATATATAGGTGCTCCGTGAGCTTCGATTGTTATGCGAAGCAAGGTTCGAAATTCAGATTGTGCAGCCCTGATTGCCCGGGCAATTAAGATCTTTGCTTTTGATCTAATTTTTGCCATCTCATAAGTCCATAACAAGTCATTCAACAACTTCCGAGGTAAATTACATTCGTTAGCATTGAACAATTTTTCATACGTCTATATACTTTTAAAAATTTCCATTCGAAGTTTGTTGGGCGTATTATTGAAATGAAGCTTGTATACAGAAGCAAAGATTTGTTATTTACACTTATTATAACTCCTGACACATTGACTTTATGCATTATTTATCGAGATACATCTGCGATTTATTTGAAAAGATCATATCCACAAAAGACATCCGCATATATTGAAATTGAAAAGGAAGAGAAGGGGGCGTCAACCAAATATGACCTTCTGTGACACTATAAGCCAGGAGGGGACAGTCTATTGTAATTGTTGCCACTGTACCACATAGTTTCTGTTTCATTTATTTCAATAAATGTAAAATTCATATTTGAATAATTTTGCGTATCTGTGTTTTTATACGTAAATAAAAGAAATGAACCGACAAAAAAGAAATTAAAAGGATGGTGCACTTTTACGAACGTCCGCTATTAAGGAAGAGAGGGAGGTAAAACCATAAATCGCAACAACACGTGACAGCATTCAAAGGAAGGGATCCGAAAATCTTCAAAAATCTGCGAATGTCTTTTATGGCTGCTCTCTAACGACGTAGCTTTACCTCACCGTGTTACGCTCTAAATTACCATGTGGTACGCAGCAGTCGGGGTAACAGTATCGAAGGTACTGGTATATAGCTGAGGTATAAGAAAGTGGTTGCTACCGCACATATTCACTGCATGTGTTTGGATACATTTTCCCATTGAAAAATATAAAACCGTCGGCGTGGAATAGCAACTGACGAGTATATTACGGGTATAAAACTAAATATTATGCAGTCGGTCTGGGTAAGTTGCTGCCGGCGAAGGGACAAGGGAAAGGGCAATAAAAAGGATTATTATGAGCCCTTAACTAAAGCGGATTATCCCTACCATGTGGTGTCTGCATGGGTTTTGCATGTTACCCCTTATATACCGGTACTCTTAAGATTTTTCCGGATAGAAAGAAAGGGATAACGACTGGGGAAATCCCAGGCCATTGCCGCGCTCGCGCGAAAGGCACCGTTTAGACTATATCGCAGTGAATCGGCGCAGTTAAAAAGGGCTCCCGACACACCAGATGGTTTTATTACCTTCGCTCTTTGGGCGACATCCTGGCGCGGCTCGTGGTCTCTCTCTTCTCTCTTGTTTTTGCTAAAGCTCGTTTCTATTTTTGTGCATTTGTTTTCGTTTGCGAGTGTTTCTTTCGAAAAACATCGCTGCCGACAACTTGAAAGAGCCGACTATGAAAATAACGATAGACAATCTTTGGGAATATTTTTGCGGTATTGACAATTTGAGAATGAAACGAGAATCCATCAATATGCAATTTCAAAATAATTGGGATTCTTATTTCTCTCACTTATATAGGCGCGCAAGAACAAAAAAAAGCACAAGCTGTTCACTAAAAGCCCCTTAAAGAGCTTCCTTTAGGGCGAGAGGGAGAGAGAGAGCGTGCGCATTTCGTGAGAGACTACTAGCAGCAAAGAATCACTAATTTACTCCATAATGCAAGGGCATAAAAACGATTCAAGCGTAAGATTAGCGCGCGAGATCGTGCGCGCAGTATTTCGTCGGTGGATCCTTTTTACACTGGCGAAGGCTTCTCTCTCTCTCTCTCTCTCTTCTTTTTCTTCTCTCTTCCCCAATTCGTTGGCGTTCGTCGGGGCAAAACACAGCCGCGCGCGCTCCGTTCTCAAAGGCGCAGGTTTTGTATTTCAATTTTGTCAAGCAGATCGTCCGCCATGAGAGAGAAGACTCTGAGCACAGGGAGGCAGAGGAGGATATCTCTCGCGAGAGGGAAAGAGAGAAGAAGGTGGTTTGGGGAGGAATAAGAAATTCAAATCGAGAGCCTCGAGATACGAATCGCCAGAGATAGATGGGCTTTCGGCGTCTCTGTGTGTATATGTTAGTAAGTGTGTGCACGAGAGCCCAGGGAAAAGTGTGTGCATAGTTTTTCTTTTGCACACGGCTCGTTCGACTTCGAGCCTGTTTTTTCTTCTTCTTCTTCTCTTCTTCTTTTTTTCTCCGACCGACCATGCCAGTTGATCAATTTCAGACTGTGTCTGTGTGTGTGTGTGTGTGTGTGTGTGTGTGCCTTGGCGTTATCGGCCGACTCTTGCCAACTTCTTGAAATTTTAATGGCCCCGAATTCAAAGATTTATGGTCTTATAATTCTGCTTTATATCTCTTCTCATCTTATATCTCATCTTCTCCGCGTTTCGTTTTCAATACTATGGTGTGTTCTCTAAAATATGAGGCAATACTTTATTTGCGTATTTTGTGCGTGGACATGAGATGGTTCTTTTAAATTTCATTAGCCGATATTCACGCGAGTTAGCGAGTGCACGTGCTTTAATTTGAATTTGAGTTTTTAAATATCGTGCGATAATTATTCAAGTTATACACAAGCGATTCGTTTACGTGTATGTTTTAATTGAATTCCAGTAATCCAGAGACCTTACCAACTTTTCCTACAAAACTAAGGCACGCCTTTTTCCTTGCTTTCAATTCTTTTTCCCATCCTCGAAATATCAGTTTAGTTGAAAGTCGAATAAGAAACCTTATATATTTTTGTAGATATAATAACCGATCCAAATGTGCAACCATTCTTCTGGGTGAGCAAGTGGCTGGATTACTCTAAGCATTACGGCTTTGCCTACCAATTGTCGGATGGCAGTTTTGGTGTACGGTACAATGACGACACTTGTATCATAATGCTCTCGAACCACTTGAACATTTATTACATCGACTGCAACGGCAAAGAATTGTATTACTCGAAGGAAGCTTATCCGGAATCATTACAAAAAAATGTCAATACTCGAATACCTTTCTAAATACATGGATAATCATTTAATGGGCTGTGGCACAGACGATACTAGCAACCAGAGCGATTCAGTCGCGAGACTACCTCTGTTAATGTACGGCTCTGTGATTTGGTCTCTTTATGTTTCTGAACTCTCTTATGCCATGGAGAAAGTTCAACATAAAATACTTCGCGTTCTCTGTTTCCACTCTAGGTTTCCATTTAATTATAATGATCATTGTTATTCTGAATGTATGCGAGAATTTTTATTGCCTACGCTTGAGTCGCGCCGAATCTACTGTTTACTTGCGTTCAAACTCAAGAATTGTTTTATTAATTGCGTAGATCTCAGTTTTAGGTTTAATTCTCGTAATCTTGTTTATTCTTTACGGGATCCTATAGAGACGTTACTGAATCTAACTTCTCACAGAACTATCTTTTCTATTCATCCATTCCCAGGCTCCTCAGATCATGGAATTCACTGTCCAGTGATCTGAGATCCCTGCCGTCGATCAGTTTATTTAAGGCTGAGGCTATGAGAGTCAGCTTTCGTTACGTTGATTAGTTCTTTATCTTTTGTTGTTTTGAAGATCAGTGGTATTAATTAAGCGAATTTTCTAATTTCTAATTTTTGTTATTATAGCGAAATTTTAATTTTAATTTTAATTTAAGTTGTTTTCTAATATAATTTTCCTGCACGTTAATGGTGCACCTCCTTAATTTTTTTTGTAAATTTTTCTAATTGTATTTGAGCTTGGCTCGTTTCATTTAATAAAATAAAATTAAAATAAAAAATAAAATCTCAAATTCTGCAGAGTTAGATTTCATGAAAAATTAGATTTCATGTAATGAGAGTTCAAAACATCTTCATTGAGCTCTAAAAAATATTTTGACAGGGGTCATTTTTTAATAGTTTAAAGGATTAATCGATATTAAATTCGTCGACTTTAAAACCTATCGCCTCATTTGTTGCTAACTGTAGTTGGTAAATTTAACTGTGGTTAATGAGGCGAAATTGCTGTTCTGACGTAGATTTCGAACGACTCCTTCGCAATTACACGAATTAAAACGAAATTAATTCCTTTTTTAAAAGTCAGCCGTCACTTAACGTAACGTAACGTAACGCAAGACGTTTTTCTTTCGTCCTGAATCGATTAATTAATTTTATATCTGACATGACGAAGATTGAGTTAACGAATATGACGCTAATATTTGTATAACTGTATACACGGAAAGAAATTTCTCTGAAATATTATGGTGATCATCACCGTAAAAATTACATTGCATCACGGTAAACCT
>JAWWMK010030145.1:0-14324 GCA_035047105.1 Galeopsomyia nigrocyanea
GGGTTTTCGGTTTGCCCCCGCCCCCCCCCCCCCCCCCCACCCTAGGTTTTTCACCTACGTGAATTTTTTTTCTTTTCCATGCCTTGCGCGAACGCTATTCTATTTTTTTTTTCGACGCGCGCGCGATATTTTTCAATCAATCCTTTTTTCGGCTTTTTGCGATCGTATTGTTTTTTTTCTGAATTCGAGCTGTAAACAATGAGATAATAGGGAAATTTCGAAGTTTGTTACAGCGGGAATTTCATTCTTAGGATATACGTTCTGAATTTCCACTTCATCTCGCAACGTATACCTTGAAAAAGCAGAATAGAAATAACCTCGTGCTGAAAAATCTTCGCGATTGTCTCTCCGAGAAAAATGAAATTCTTTTTTTTTTTTAATGTACGCGCGTGGCAGATGAGTTTTGAATGAAACTTTTTTGTTCCCCCGAAAATCGACTCGATAAAAGGTGACAGCGAATTCGAAACGCGATATTAACAATGCAATTATCCTTTGCCTTATTTTCTAATTAGCATAACGTTCTCACCCCCCGCCCTGATCGAAAACGAGCATTAATTAGCTCGCAATTAACCAGCTCCGAGTGTAAACGCGTCGCCGTTAGAAGGTACCTCGCCGTTATATCGCGTACTAATGAATGTTACATAATTGTTGGCAACAGTAATGTTTAGCGTTGGTTGTGCATCGATCGATCGTTAAAAGCAGAATGGAGTACGTTAGAAGCGATCATTGTTCTTGGCTAATAATAAAACGAGAGAGAGAGAGAGAGAGAGAGAGAGAGAGAGAGAGAGAGTCCATCGAGCGTCGTTGACCCGAGTGTACAGCTACTGCTCACCCCTCGTTCGACACGATTCCAGTTTATTTTTGGACTTGAGTTCTCTCTCGCACTCGCGAGGGATGAAACTCGGCCTTCTGCCGGATTGGTTTTGTTTTTGGGGACTCAGAGCAACTCAGATGGAATTATTACATTGCTACGGCGACGTTGCAATCTGTTTCGCGGTGGTTGGTGTCCTTTGCTCCGAACTTATACTTCGCAGGCAAAGTTTGTATACCCACAGAGCGGAAACTTGCCGAGACGAAGAAGTAATGCCAAAAGTTTTTTTTGACAATCTTCATTTTTCAATTGCTCTTCTTCTTGTTCGTCGGCGACGATTCTTATTGGGTCAACTTTGAATTTACGTTCATAGCGAATTTGTACCATTAATTTCAGATGAAAGCCATGTTTGAGCGTAAATGTTTACTGAAATTAGTTTGAGCAACGACGGGGTATATTCGTATCGACGTATCGCGAAATGTACTCCTGCTAATTACCTTCGATAAATCCGATCAGTTTGCACGTTATTATTCTTAAAAAATGTAATTAAATATTCGGCGTATCGCCGGTATCCAATTGAGTTTAAAATTAATTAATCGGAATTGATATCGAGCCTCGCGCGTACAGCATATTCTAAAGATTCAATTCACTTCATTACGTATTTACCTAGAACTACTCGCGAAAGTAGGCACACATAAATTGCGTTGCTCGATAAATTGATTTTTAAAATTAAATTCTCGGCATAGCTGATACTGCGAGTTGCTAAGTTTGATCAAATTTTCAACGTTAACCTTTTTTTTTTTTGCTCGAGTATCGTTGAGAATAATTCGAAATCGCGGAAATGGCACATATATTCTATATCTTCAGAAACGGGGCTGTTTGCGAACTCGAATGAGAAACTTTTTGTTACGATCGCTAAGCAAACAGACTCGCAACTTTTTTTTTTAACACACGCAGACACTTTGTTTTTTTTTTAAATAAATCGAATTCTTTGCAATCAAGCTCTCTCGCGTAACGGACTCCGGTTTGAAATCAAAGGCTAATGAAAATTCCGCACGCATCCACAACAGCTCACTATATACTGGCAGTGACCGCCCTTCTCTGCCACGCGATCGAATGGAGTCGTGTATTCGAAAGGGATTGCGCGCGGAAACAATACTATGACGTACTTTATATGGGGGAGACCCTTATACGATTTCATTAACATTTAACGGGCGGAGCTTGACCTTCGTCACCTGGGTTGAATCGAACGGAAGGTTTTCCAATATTTCAAGAATAAATTATTGAGAATTTAATGTTGTAAAGGAAGGTTCTCATAAATACAATTAAGATATGGGATCAAACGAGTATAAATATGAATGAGTTGGCGGTCTAAGAATAGTAAAGTTTGTAACAAGGGCACAGGATTTTACATTCGCGTGTGCTTACCATACTCGAAGGTCAATGGTTCCCGCCTGTGAATTCATTGTGCTCAATCGAAAATGCAAAGTATTGTGTTTTCGTAGATTTTTTAAAACGAGTAATTAAAAAAATTTTTTGTCTGTTAAAATCACTCGCAATTTACTTAACTAACGCTCAATCCTTAATCATCTCGACATATTTCTATACAAATTTCCCATAGCGAAACGAAGGTAAATAAAGGATTTAATTACATCGACTGCTTTCAAGTAATAAAACTAGTTGAATCGGGTCTCCCCGTTCATTAAGGTTTAGCAAAGAGTCAGTTCTGCATGCAAAACGAACAGAGAGTAGAGAAAGAGCGAGAGAGAGAGAAGAGAGGAAAGACACTGATGATAAAGACTCCAAGGGGAACAACTGGGCACATAGTGAGGCTACAGGGCTTTATGGGCACTACATAGCCGGATTAATTAGACTGTGTCTCGGTGTGTAAGTATACCGGTAAACAAGACCAAGTCACTATGCTACGTTTAATTAACTGTTGGCTTATGAGCCCCACGGTCTATATATTATATACCAACTGTAGAGAGACAGAGACAAGCGTCCGTGAGATAAATCAAGTCCTATCTCACCATAGCACGCACACGCACTGGGGGTAATAATCACATCATATTTTTTTTTCCAGTGATTTTTCAAACGAGAAATGGAATATTTTTCAGATTATTGCGAGAGCCCTGCGTATGTATATATACCCAACCGTCGCGGGCAATACAGCCAATGGATATATATGTATAGGAATCTCTCTTCGTATTCTCTCTTTCGTCGTCCCTTCGAGGGCCTCGGCTAGAGAGAAATTATATGCTTCCATCGGAACGGTTAATGCGCGTTCGCGCGGGGCAAAACTTTGTCCCTGTCTATATACACGCCTCTGTCAAAAAGTTTCGTAGCACTGCTCTTCGTATATATGTATACCTATAGGTGTGTACGCGATGGGCGCTGCGAAGCTCGAACTATGCGCGAGTTTCGGAAATATTATTGGGACGTACTTTTGGAGGTCGCCATCAATTTTGGCATTGTCTGCAGTTTTCTAATTTTTCCGAGAAACTGCCTTGGTGTTTGTACGCGCTGAGTTTTGAATGTTTTTTTTTTATTTATTACTTCGATTTTAATCAATGGAACAAAAAAAAAAGGCAATTTAACGAAGGTCTACGTTACGATTCTGGGCGATTAGACTTTTCACTTTGCCGAGTGCCGTGTAAAATGTTCTAAATTTCTATTTTTGCGCGACGCAAATGTTCAAGAAGAAGAAGAGGAGGCGAAAAATAAGCAA
The DNA here is from genome assembly GCA_035047105.1 of Galeopsomyia nigrocyanea. Classification (NCBI taxonomy): domain Eukaryota; kingdom Metazoa; phylum Arthropoda; class Insecta; order Hymenoptera; family Eulophidae; genus Galeopsomyia; species Galeopsomyia nigrocyanea. The sequence goes on from JAWWMK010030145.1 coordinate 3,540, forward strand.
CTAAGATAGCTATGCAACAATTTTCAATCTAGCCCGAAGCCAAAAGAAGCCGCGCCAGCGCCAGAGATAGCGAGGCTTCTTCTTTTATAAAAAAAAATATGCCATGATAAAAGTCGGCCATCGGCGTAAACCTGCTCGAGGTGTGTATATATATACACTCGAGGAATGTACAAAAGCCCATTCACCTGAGTACCACGTAGCGGAACGATGAGTGCTAAAAATTTGAAAAGCAAAGGAAGACCTTTTTCGCGCTCGCGAGGAAAAAGGGGTGTTGAGATGCCCATTTCGAGTGGTGGTCGCAAAAGAAATAAAAAGGATGCGCAAAAAGAAACGTAAAAAAATGTAGAGAGAAAATCGCGCCTCCGGGAAGAGAAAACCGACTGACTAGCTGAGACATAAAAAAAAAAGAAGATAGGCTATCAAGCGAAACGCTGTACGATCCAAGAAGATAAATTGTTCCGAGGCCCTACCATTAAATTACCCATGGCCTCTCAGCGGAAGATGAACACTGTTAATACTTCGAAAGAACGCGATGACGTACGAGGTGATTTTCGAGGCCGTAAGCGCGCGGATCAAACGATATTTCCAGGCTCTTCTTTTCTATATGTGTTTGTGTACATAGATGTATATATAGGTATGCGGTTTGGCAGCTCATCCAGAAAGGTGAACTATGCCTCTTGTGCCCTTTTCGTCGGATTTCATTCGACAGATTCTTCTGTCAATACGTCACTCAATCCATCCCGAAAATACGATGGCATTATTGAATACCGCGCATTCTGCATCGTTTTTTTTTCTCTCTCTCTTTCTCTCTTTGTCGGGCACGAATTTTGCGCGCAGCAGCACACGAGTCGATTATTCTTTTGAAACGAGAAACATTAACAATTGCCGAGTACATTCGAATATGCAAAAATGAAAAATATTCGTACGTGACTGCCACCGAAGCAGCAACAACGGCGCAATTGGTTTCATTAATTTTCAGTAGAGTAAAATCGTTATGGTCAGCCGCGCGCGAAATTTTACGAATTTTCAAACCTCATCGAGATTATTACGTAAATTTGAATAAAAAAAAAGTGTTCGCCATTCGAAACGCGAGAGCTTTACGTTATAAAAAGTATCCCGAAAAAAATGTACCGAGAAAAGAAGAAAAATTGATGGGGCAAAAACGTGAAATTCGCAGCAAATAGTTTATGAAATAAAGCGTAAAAATGTACGCAACCACTCAGAATTAATAAAAAAAAAACAAAATGACACCGGAAATGCTTTCAGAGGACCTCTCGGACGCTATGCGAAAGTTATACAATCGAAGTGCGAGCAACAAAATGAAATTCCTTCACGAGAGCAATTCAATAGCAACATTTCCTGACGCAAAAAAAAAAAAAAAAAAAACGCCGGTAGAAAAAAAAAGTTCCCAGGGGTAAAAAAGCCATCGAAATAAACAGGATACAGATAAAAAAAAAATAGTCAAGAGCGGCGTTATAGAAGTAAACCGTGGTCGTCGGTGCTCGATGAACCACTTTATGCACGACTGCACCCGATGGACACTGTATACGTGGCGACGTTTTCGGCCTCTTGTTTATTCGTATTTTTTTTTTTACTTTTTCTGTTCTATTAATTTACGACTGTGCTTTACACGTGTACGCGACGTGCTTTTCAAGTGGTATACGTCTCGCGCGTGTGTGCTCGAGTGATAATTGACCTAGAACGCATTAGCGACGGCGACAGGCAATTTGCACTAAATTATTCGAATGCTTGACATTTTCAAAAGTTATTACGTACTTTTTCATGATAGCTCGAATTAAAGTGAAAATGCTGAATTATTAAAAAATTATTAAAATGCTTTAGAATAAATAATCTTTTGCTGAACTTTTCATGCAAATCTTTGGATTTTATCAAATTAATATTCAACTAATTACTTAAAGCGGAGAAATTGAAAAGTATATTAATAGGATGAGTAACTTTTAAAGCGAATAATTACATTAGCTTAAGTCGTACTATCGGAGACATTAATTATTTCAGTAATTTTCATTTAATTTCATTTATATAACATAAAATATAAATGACTATTCTCTCTCTCTCTCTCTCTCTCTCTCTCTCTCTCTTTCAGAAGACAATATTAACTAACCGCCAAAAATTTCTAAATTTCCAAATCAAATAGTCCACTCTGGAGAGTATACACACCCACATCAAAATGTAGTCAGTGTACATTCAACAATGGTCATAAATAATTCATCCGAGCCATTCGGTCACGAATGAATAAACATAACGAGCTAGTGCGAGATTGTAGGAAGAGGGTGTGGGAGAGAGAGAGAGAGAGAGAGAGAGAGAGAGAGAGAGAGAGAGAGAGAGAGAGACAGTGACCGTGGACGCCGAGATTGAATTGAATTGCAGTGGCACGAGTAGGAAAGGGGGGTGAGGAGAAAAAAAAATTTCGAGATTCAGCCTCAATTTAATTAAGGAGTTGGAAAGGCTGGCTGGCAAAAGCATGCGAGAGCGGAGCAGAGAGAAATAACGAACGGAAGCCATTCGCCGTGCGGTAGGAAGGTCACGGGTCAAGTGTTGCTCGCTCCCACACAGCCACCACAAGAGCCTCTCTCTCTCTCTCTCTCTTTCTCTCCCACAGCTCTACATATAGGTGCTGCAGCACGGCACGTGGCTATGAGGTACGAGTTTTATACCTGTATATATCGTGTGCTACACTTTCGGATATTGTATCAAGTTCTCTTTTTTTTTTTTAACTCTCTTTCTGTATCTGCATTGGATGAATTCATCTCTCTGCGTCAAAGGGATATTTTTGCTGGATATATATGTATTCTCGTCGGTGCGTTCGTTCGCGATCTTGCTCTTTCATTTTGCGAGCTGATTTTTTTTTTATTTGTTATTGTTATTTTGTTGACGACTTTTTCTGTTGTTGCTTCTGTCGTATACGTTCTCTTTGACTGTCGACGTATACGCGCGCACCGAGTGTGGGAAAAAATAGCGTGTGCACACCTACTCAGCGCTATTTTAATTATTTAAAATGAAGTTGCGCTTTGTTTTAATAAAGATTAGAAGTTATGTTATAGCATGCGGGAGAAAAATATTTTTTAATGCAGTGTTTCTTGTGATATTTTATGTGTAAATTTTTGAAATAATATTTATCTTAACTTTAATATTTATATTTTTGAAAAATATTGAAGAACAAAAATTGAATAAAATAAAAATTGATTAAATGTCGAAGGTAACAACTCGTGTCTACATCATCGATCATACATCGAAAGCAAAAAAAAAATTGCCATTCACTCGCCCTCGCGAAACGAGAAAAAAAGAGGGTAAGGTTCACTCTGATTACAGCAGTTTTGCCAACGATTGAATTAACTCGCGAGTCAGAGATAGATGCACTAGCACCGCGCACGCGTCGAATCTCGTACTCGTTCGGCCGCAAGAACACGAGATAGACGCGCTATAGAGAGAGAGGAAATGATTTATAATGCGATTGGAGTGTGAGAGAGAGAGGCGTTAAAGCGTATATATAGCTTCGTTCGCGCAGAGAAATCAAAGGGAAGATATATCTCTCGAGTGGAAATGTTGGGGCTTCGGCGTTGGAAAGAGAGAGAGAGAGCCTCTTCAACGAGCATGTCTGCCAACATCGAGTGGGTTTTTTTTTATTTGCTCTTTCAATAACGCCCGCGGCTTCAACGAGAGATGCGCGATATGGATTTATTAATTTTTTTTCCACTCTTTCGCGTTACGTCGATGTCGAGAATTTGAAAAATAGTATTTTCGATCGGATGATTTTTACAGTGCGATAGCCGCGAACAAAATTTTTTTTTTTGAAAAGATTCGCGGTGTATGTATCGAAAAACAATTTTTTTTTGAAAAGATTCACGGCGTGACGATGAATTATACAGGTGTATGTGCGTGTTTATTCGTGTGTGCATCAAAGCAGAGAGGACAATATGTACTAAAGCTAACCCAGAGAAGCATTTGCGTAAACACCGAACTACACAGTGTCCTTGCATCTGCACGTTCGCAAACAACAACGTGTACCGTTGCAAAACTAGATGTGATATTACAACAAAATTTTTAACGGAATTATATTTATGTACTAATATTTAATATTTAAAAATGTTATGAATTATTTTTAGTTTACGTTTGAATTCTTTCACAGCGCGAAATCTCATTACTATCTAAGAGTATACAGCGAAAATCTGACTGGCAAGCTAAGTATATACGCCAAGGAAAATATAAAAGTTGTCTCGAAAGGCGCAAAACTTGCCATCGCATTATAGCATCATGAAGTTTTGAAAAGGAGGGGGTAGTGCGAGTGCGAGAGAGAGAGAGAGAGTAAAGAGGAGGTCTTCTTAGGAAACAATTTAGTGAGTTTCGATAAAAAGTGCCAACAATTTTTCACCGAAGTCGCGTACTCTAAAATTCATAGCTGCGGCAAAACGATTTTACCCGCGCTTGGAATATCCATAATGCACCTTAATGGCCTATGCATTACTACGCTCACGTATTCGCTCTGCGTGTCTGTGTCCGTGTGCGTGTTGCAAAATTTTCCCAAAGTTTCCGACAAGTCGTTACACTTCGATGCGCGCCTAACGAGTAGGAGAGTTGACAAACGCGAGAGAGAGAAAAAAAGGGGGGGAGCACAACTTTTTTAATAGCGCTACGAATTCGTCGCTATACGTTCCTTTTGAAGCGCACAACCGAGAAAGGAATATAGGGAGGAAAAAAAAGAGCACGCTCGCGACAATAACTACAATCAGCGTTGTAAAGGAAAAAAAAAGCGTCAGCAATTCCGTGAAAGAAAGGCGACAGATTGGTCAAATTTGGTCGAAAAATAGAAGCGTTTGGCCTTGCACGCGGAGCGACGAAAGGAAAATATACATCGGCCGACTACACGTTTAGCTGTATCACTAGCACTACTACTACTTTGAATGTATAGCGCTCGCGGCGGGCCTCGCCGTCGACGTGGGTTTTCCTTTCAATTTCACTCGCAGCGTCTTCGCAGAGCTCCACATTCCTCTCCTTTATTTTCGTTTGTCGAGTTTGCTTTCCAACCTGCCGTTTTTGCTCTTTGAAGAAACTTGAATGTCTCTCTCTCTCTCTCTCTCTCTCTCTCACTCTCTGGTTTTCGCCGTGACCTTCGCCAAATGTTTTTCTTGGATCGACGACAAAAGGATTCTGCCTCGACATTTTCAGACTGATTCAATAGAGTCGTCCTATTATAACTTACAATGGCAACGAGATGGGGAAAAAAAAGTTCGTTCCAGATAAACGTTGTATTAATAGTGTTGAATTAAAAAGAATTATCCTGCCGTGATATATTTTGAATTAAATGTACTGCATTTTTTAAAGCGTATTATTTTATAATTCAATTACCAATAAACCAAAAGTTTTCCATAAATTAAATGCAAAATTTTTACTTTAGCCATAAACTTCTTAAAAGTTTCGAATGCGCAGCGCTGTAAGTCGTTAAACAATTGAAATATAAATAGCCAAGCGAAGGCACAATAGGCAGCTTATCTTTTCATCTACCCGGGGTTGCTTCATCAGTCTTTGCCGTATTGTTTGCCGCTTCTCAAGTCACTTCTATTTTTGTTTCCTTAGATTATCACCTCGTACTTGTTTCGCTCTCTCTCTTACTCAGCTCGACTTTTAATCTCTCTCGCAAACTTTCTCTCGCATTCGCCTTGAACTCATATAAGTTTCCAAGAGTAATCCCTTCACGGCTGCCTACTGCTCTTATTATGTTTTCTTTCTTTCGTTTCCTCCTTCGTATTGCATTTGCATTTCTATAATTTTGCTTGTTGCGCATTCTGTGACAAGAGAATGACGTTCTAATCGCCAAAGTACACAACTCGTTATTCTTTTATGAATATATCTCGACGGAGGTAACAGACAGGTTGCGAGTTTGTGTGTCTGTAGTAGACGGCAAAAAAATATGTGTTTGTATTTTTTTCTCTCTCAGCAACTGCCTGTTCCCTTTCATGTCTTATTTGAACGTGTTTAAAAGTCTCTTTCTCTCTCCGCGTGCAGACTCCACCCCGGCGACTTACTCGCTTTTTTCCGCCGCGAAATTTTTCCTTCCTTTTTCTGTTTTCTACAGCCAACCCCTCCTCCACCTCTCTCTTTCGGTGAAAAGCTCTTTCCTTTCGCCTCGCAGCTCGTGAAATATGTGGACTCGAGAGGAGAGAGAGAGAGCCGACGCGTATTAAGAAAGGAGCTTGGTTAAAGGCAAGGCGGCGCGAGGAAATGCGCGACGAGACTTACGTTCGTTTGCGCCGCCGCCGCCGCCGACGCCGACGCTGCTTGGGGTGTCTGCGCGAATCAACTGCGACGACGCCGAGCATTTTTTATACTCCACTTATGCGCCCTCCCCCCCAAGCTACCTACCTGAGGATTATGAGTGTTGGAGCAAAACGATTTGCAAAGAGGAGGCAGAGTCTGAGTACGGTTTTAAACTGGGTTTTTCTCCTGCCCCAATTCTGCTGCTGAATTATAATCAATCAAATTAGACTAATCAGGGCAATGCGTTGATTTCTTTTTTTTGCGAAGGTGTTGAATAACACATTTTTTTCTCTCTGAATTTCTCGCTGTGTTTCATTGCCCCCGTAAAAAAATGGTACAACGTACATTAAATGTGTAAAAATTATGTAATTGGCATTATTAGTTAATAAATAAGTACGCGCAAGCGGAATACGAGACCCGTTCGATAACGAGATGTTTCGAACGAAACGCACAAACGAACAAATGAATGTTTAACCAAACAAACGCGATTATACGGTCATGCATAAATAACCGGAGCACAGCGTATTTTAGTTACATATACGCTCGGATACATATATATGTATTATAAATTTCGAACAGAATACTAAATGCGAAATGCATCCGTCGCGATGAAAGAGATTTCCTATGAGGATTTCAAGTTTTATATACGAATCAAAACTTCGCATCGCACACGTATGTTATTACGCGAGTTTAATTCCACTGGAGAGACACTGTTGAATCTGTAATTATATACACCAAGATTCACATGGAGATGTGCTATCTCGGAATAATTTGGATATCAAAAGTCACGTTCCGTTAATTAACTCTACGTACGTATTCGAATTCGAATATATATAATATATATACATTAACGTATATAATACACAATGAAATAAACCGTGCGAAACAAAAATTCATAAATAATAAGGCATATCATGGAGCCTTGCGAAAAAAAAAATCGAAAATAAAAAAAAAATAAAAAAACTCGCGAGTGGCAAGTCGCGAAAAAACTTGCTTTTCGATGCACGTGCAAAGAGCGCGTTTATACATCCGTAAACAGCGTGTGTCGACGCCGGGCGTATAGTACGGTAGCGGTTGCTATTCCGTCGGCACGGTCAATTATGAATTTTCTTTACGTGCCGAGCGTGCAAGAGAAAGCTCGCGGCGGTGGCAAGCTAACGTTAGCTCCCATAGGAGGTAAGTTATAGTAATCGCGATATCCGCGAGCTTTTCCATGACGCGAGATTTGTTAGAAAAGAGACCGACGACGAATGGAACGCCCCGCTTTTGACTGAAGCGCGACACCTTTATTAATGAATTTCACTTTGCGCGTGTGCGTGTGGCTGTGTGAATGCCACGCGACGTCGAACTACGTGACGCAACTATTGGGATATGTATTATGGATGAGGCAGCTGTGATTTCGTGCGGCACTTTTTAGGTATTCAATGTGTTTCAATTTTTCTTTTCTCGATTCTATCGTTTCTCTTTTTTTTTTTTCATTCGTTTTTGAACGCAAAATCGTGATCGCACTGTTAATTAGACGTGAAAGACGATATAATTTTCTTTATTGATCTTAGGATATAGCTTCTTTTTATAAGTTCATTTAATCGAGAGTCACGTCAAAGTGGAAAGATAAAAAGATTGGATCAAATATTGAATTACCAGAGTAAATTGAGAATAAAAGAAGCTTTCATAAAAGCTTTTCGTAGAAATTACCCGAATGCATCTAGCTATACGTTATTTATGATTTCCGAATAGATAACGCATCGAAAAAATCCTATTTTTTCCTTGCTCAGTTATAATGATAATCACTAGATTATGATTGTGCATTTGATTTGGCGCGGGCAATCACGGAAACGAGGCAAGCAATAATCACCGGCAGTAGTGTGGCTTATTAATAAAGCAAATTGCGCGAGAGCTTCATTATAGAGGAAAATGTATTCGTGCTTTTGTGTGCTTGCTGTTGCTGCTGCTGCGTTAGCTTAGGTGTTTATCCAAAATACATGAGAGAAATTCATAACGAGCTCGGTGGATAGCAGGCTTCTAGCGTTTTGCGTGTTTTCATCGTTATTTTTCATGCCAGATTTTACTATAAATAATCCAAGTAGTCAATGTATAACGTAGAAGTACTTCTTTTGTTTCCTTGGAAAGAAAGCTTTGTTTTCGCTTTTTTTGAAAATTTTCGTTTTTTCGCTATAGTTTTTTTTTTGTTTTTGATATTTCATCCTTCAATCTTGGTTTTTTTAAAAGAGCTAAACAGCCTGCGTGTCATCATTGAAAAGTTTTTTCATATATTTTTCATTAGAAATCATGGCGAAACAACAAAGTTGTTTTTTTATGATGTCTGTCCGGTGGATGTGTGTGTGTTTATTGTCAACCGGTATGACTTTCCTACTCGATGAATTTTAATGAATATTTATTCATATGTTTTTAAATCCTTCAAGGTAGGTGGGAAAATAATTTTCAAGTAGATCTATCGACTAGAAAAAATTTTATAGTTATTTTTCATAAACTAAATAAAAAAGGTTTTTCATATGGAGCTATTATGTGCAAACTGCTTTAACTTTGTATTTAGAATGAATTTTTTAACGTGTGAATACTCATTTTAAAGCTTATAAAAGAAGCTTTAAAATGAGTTGTCGCACAATGAATTTGGTTATAGGTAGTCTGAATTATCTCACTTCAAAGCAATCCATCTTTTTTCAGGTGTCAGGTATGTAAGTCATTGTCATGCGCAAAATGCTGTAACTTTGGTTTTAAGACTGAATTTGCTAATGCTTGGAAGCTCATTTTAAAGTTTATGAAGGCAGCTTTAAAATGAGTTGTTGCACGATGAATTTAGTAATATGTAGCACAAATTATCTCATTCCAAAAAACAGTCCTTTTTTCAGGTGTAAGGTATATAAGTTATGGTTATGTTCAAAATGCTGTAACTTTGTTTTCACAATGAATTTAATAACATGTGTGGGCTCATTTTAAAGCTTATGAAAGTAGCTTCGAAATGAGTTGTCGCACAATGAATTTTCTGATATCTAGCAAGAATTATTTCTTAAAGCAACTGTCGTTTTTCAGGTATACAAATAAAGTTGTCCCTATATGTAGTATTATTTGGAAAAAGTGTGTGGTTTTTTATTATTACATGCTTCAATTAGCTTAGACGAATATTCTCTCTCTTTCCCTCTTTCTCTCTCTCTCTTTCTCTCTCTCCCTCCCTCCCTCCCTCTCTCTCTCTCTCTCTCTCTCTCTCTCTCTCTCTCTCTCTCTCTCTCTCTCTCTAAAGAAAGCACACGGGTAATGTAATTAGTTATTCAAATAAGTGATTTTGTTTGATCAAAAATTTCTCATTTTACATCAATTCGTCATTCATTTTGGTCGTTATATATAAGAATGATTTTTATTGCATGAAAAATGAATAAACAAAAGCTATCTCCTATCTCCAAGTAAGCATTCCGCCAGAGCAGCTGTCAGCGTATTTTGAGTTTTACTTGCCAAAACGCTTTTGCAATAACATATATTTCATCGAAACAGATTTGTCTCGCGATATCAAAAAACAGCTTGGCGACGATACATCTCTTCCAACACCAACCCTTTCGTCGCAGAATAGCGATATAAACAAAAAGCTCGTTCGACGCTCGAAAATCCGGGATCGCACGCAAACTGCACCACACACACACACACACACACACACACACACACACACACACACACACACACACACACACACACACACAGTGTCGCGTCGAAAGCGATATATATCCGTCTCTGGCAAGCATTAAACTAGGAGAAACAATACAGAGCGCAGCTGTCCGGATCAAAACCAAAAGCTCCCCGTCTGCAAGGGAGCGGGGGGAGCATATACAGGGGTTTAGAGAAGTGCATACCAAGGCCATTACGGAACGCTTGAGCTGAGATATGCACATGCGGGGGGATCGCCGGCAAGAGAAACTCGAGCAAACACACATGCAACATAAATCCTACCCCCACACACCTTATATACCTATGTATACCTATATTATATACATTCCGCGCTGTGCGGATCAAAGTTTGCAAAACGCTGCATGCCGTTGAATGCCGATTAAAATTAATGGTCGGCGCGAGCGCATAATCTTAATTGTAACCGCGATTGGAATTTCGATGGTTAACCGTTGCACTGCTGCCGCGGCGCGCCCGGCAACTTGCATCCAACCGCAGACCCCTAAAGTTTCAACCCACTTCGCTCGGTGCGAGAGTGTGTTGCGCGAAATTATACGATGCCTCTTTCTCTCTTCGTCTCTACCGAACGATTTTCTCGTCTACTCGATTTTTTTATGAGTCTCCCAAGAAATGCGACTTTACGCCGATGTGTCCCTCTCGCTATCTCTCTCTCTCTCTCTCTCTCTCTCTCTCTCTCTCTCTCTCTCTCTCTCGGGGGATACTCCAAGGGAATCTCGATAAATTTTAAACTTTCACGCGCTTCACCTGCTCTCTCTCTCTCTCTCTCTCTCTCTCTCTCTCTCTCTCTCTCTCTCTCTCTCTCTCTCTCTCTCTCTCTCT
>JAWWMK010030156.1:0-14307 GCA_035047105.1 Galeopsomyia nigrocyanea
GAGAGAGAGAGAGAGAGAGAGAGAGAGAGAGAGAAGGAGAGAGAGAGAGAGAGAGAGAGAGAGAGAGAGAGAGCGGAAGCTCGTAAATAACACAAGTGTCGCGATTCGAAAGCGTCGACTCATCATCGGTGACTTGTATTGCGGACGCGCGCGTTTGGACCATTTATTATTTGGATTTTTGCGGTGCGTCAGCGGACACACACAGCAGCAGCAGCGTCGATTAGTGCCTTGAAAAAGCGAGGCAAATTCGGCCGAACGATTTTGTGCGCCAACCGCGCTCATGATTCGTAAAAACTTGGAAAAAGATTTGTGGGGCGCAATTTCAATGTAGGCATATATATGCGAGGACTTTTATGAGTGCTGTTGTCGTTGGGATATCGTTTTTAACGAAATTTTTCCATCGATGTAATAGTCTATATTTTTGTGTAGATTCACTACTATCATATATTGACCAGAAAAGGAATTAAAAATAGTAATATGAAACGATAGTCAGTTTATTAATATATTACTCTATGCTTACTTTTCATATGTTTGAGCACAGTATCTGGTTCAAATACTGAATCACAGCATCTAGATAAAAATTTCAATTAATTTATGCTATATAATTAAATTCAATAAATGTATACTTTTTTGAAATTTTAATCTGACCGTTTATTTCTACCTCCTCCTACTGTAAGCAAATATTGCGTTCATAGATCACACAACATATAGAAGCATTGAATTATTCAAAAGTTATTTAGAATATTTCGCATGTTTTCAATGCAAAACAATTAAATCACTTGATTGATGAAATGATGAGTGCATTAAATTTTATGAATATTTTTTGTGGTGATTAGAATTGTCATTATTTAATAACAATATTGTGATTGTAATATTTTTGTAATGTCTTTCTCACAACGACAGCCATGATTTCACAATTTTGTCGTACGTTGCTCACATTCTGCGTTCATGAAATGGTAATTTTGTTCCTACAAAAATCGTAACGTAAATTATTTAAATGACTTTGCGTATAATATTGCAAGAAATAAAACTTTTAGACGAATTTTCTGGACATTTGTTTGATCAAGATATCATAATTTAAGTTATGAAGAGACGTGTCGAATCTGATATGATTTATTGACTACAAATTAGACTTATGTGATTTAGAAGAAAGCAGTCATTTGATATATTATTTATGACTATTTGAAGATATAAACTTTTATTAGGAATTCATTCTTAAATTTGAATTCTTTTATATTAAATATTCAAAGCTTGTCGGAATCGTGAATATTAATTTCAAATAAATTAAAAATTTTTCAACTTTTTCAAACAAGATTCTTCAAGTATTACCTCCGCAATCTCTTTACAGCTAAAGACTGCAAAGCAAAGCCATTCGCTATTACACTCGGGATTTTAACCTATTGCGTTTCGTTAACTCTAAAAGCACTCTGAAACAGAGCAACAGAACGCGGAGTAAGTGAAAGCTCCCTAGTGCACAATCCAGCAAATTCCAAGAATTTGAAACGCACTTCTCTCTGCCACATCCAGTACCAAAGTGCATTTTATGCAAAGATCATCTCGGTTGGATAGCCAGTCAAGGGTTTACGATTTAGGTCAGAATTTAGCTCCTTTAGCGATCTCCAAGATATTCACTTTTTGTAGAAGAAATTTATTCTTATCTAAATGAAAAATTTCTTTGATGCAAAATGTGAAAACCTTTTTGAGATAGGTATTTCCAGAGTTGTATTAGATACGTCAAATAACGATCCCATTTTAACTTAATTTTTTAATGGATATTCTTAAAATTATCTCGATTCATGAATAGTGGTTAACATAAGCTACTGAAGAGTACAAAGAAAAGATTAGCTATTCAGTCTACCGATCAATAATTTTTCATTATCCATCCGCGGTAATGCTATAGACGTATTGTGATATTCATGGATTACAAATCAAACTATCAAAAACCATGGGTATTGGAGATGAAAAATAAAATTTTTAAAAACGTAATAAGAATCGTTTCGATTCAATTAAATTTACTAATATAATTAACCTGCATGGTTAATTTATTTATTGTCTTTTTCAGGAAAATTCCAATGTTATACTTGTCGATTGTAAGAAAGGAAGTTATTCATGGAATTACATCGATTCGGTTCGAACCACTACGAAAGTTTTTTCATTGATAACATATTTCGAATAGCATTTAAAAAGGGTGATCTTGAGGAAATCCAGGAAAAATTAAAAGCGAGTAAAATCCAATCGTAGAAGATAATATATAGCAAAAAGTAAACTATCGCATGTAAATCTATAGGATTTTTAATTGCATAATTACGTATGTTTAAGAGCCGCGGTGGCTCAGTGGATAGAACGCAGGACTTACAACAAATTGTAAATATCAATGCATGCATTTTTATTTTTATTATTTATTTAATTATATATTTATATAAATACACTGTTAAAAGTATTATAATCAATAAAAACAAATATTATCACGCTTACCCAGTATAACCGAAGTACGACCTGTCATAAATCTACACCTGCCATCACCGCGAAATCCCTTAACGCGGCAAATTGCATGGAATAATCTCGATACTTCCTCTCCGTAGAAACTCGATTAACCGTACGTTAAAACAATTCCAAGCGAACAAAAATAATTTTTCTCCCCGTTGAAAAAAAGAAAGCCCAGCTAAAAGGCCAGTGGACGATGAAGTATCGAGCGAAAAAGAAAATAAAACAAAAAGCTAGTGGCGTGAATTCAAGTGGTTTCCAAGCGAGAAGCTCACTCTCATGGCTTTCCGCACTGCTTTCTCTCTCTCTCTCTCTCTCTCTCTCTCTCTCTCTCTCTCTCTTTCTCTTTCTCCCTCTCTCTCATTCTCTTGAGTTGGTCTCAGTAGCGTTTTATACGGCAAGGGTTTTAGTGTCGGAACTGTGAGGGAAAACAAGAAGCCTCGCGTACTCCGTATCAGTGCACAGGTATCGCATGGCTGCCATACAGATATATGTTGCGTTACGTAACGGACAAAGCGAAAACCGAGGCGAAAACGCAACTGTGAGGAAAAAGAAAATTGAAAATCAAAGCTATATGATACGATAGGGAATGGAAAAAACCTCATCCATCGAATCTAATAATAGGTTGTGAAAAAATCGAATCGAACTTAGTTTCGTCAATTTCAAGTGAAAAACGCGACTTTTGAAATTGAGAATTGTTTGATTATTTGTAGAGCTAAAATTACGTAAGCACTTTTAGTCGTAAGGGCCTCAGACGATACATTTATCAAAATTTTAAACAGTCTATCGTACACGTTACTATCATTGGCACACCTGTCTGAAAATTTCAATAAATCAATTGTGTCATGCGAAATACAATCACCCTGGTCATTAATGTTCTGACTTCGATTGATAATAGACAACTAGTAGTATATCTTATTATCACTAGGCGCCAAGATATGAAGCTGCGGCATCAAAACATTATCCTCCATGGACTTGCTCTAGATTGCACGCAGTAGATCTCAGATTTCTGGGGAATCTGCGGTTTAAGGTTCGTTACCCTTATTAGATTACCCACCGTGAATCGCGTTAATGGTAAGTGTCGGATCGAGCTTCATTATTCATTGCGCGAGCTTGAGGCGTTATGGTTCGGAGTGATGAAAGGGTATATAAAGATTGGCATATTATATGTTTTCATTAAAAAGATAATAACAGATTCAGACAAAGAAAGTGTAAACACAAAAAATAAAATGTTTTATCTGGTTTATTACCAAACGGAATAAGAACATAAATCCTTTCAAAGAGTTACCATTGAAAATTCAATAATAAAATCAAGTCCAAGTTGTTCGATCGTTTCTAATTCACATGAAATAATTTTTTACAGGGTAACTTCTTCTTTTATATGTAAATCTAATAAAGTAGATATATCGAGCAAAGGTGAGCTACACACACTTTTACTTAATGAATTAATACAACAGAATGTATTTCAATCGATTAATCTTTCAGCAAACTACGGTTCAATTCATATGTACACACGTGATTACGTAAAAACGATGTAGAAATATGTTTCTTCATTTCATTATTTCTGACAATCATATAAACTAATTATAAAGAAAACCAATCATTCTGAAATTTATCGGTGTAAAGATTCGAGTAACGGTTTCCACATATCCCATACTTTACTGTCTGGATTCTGTCCACATGTCAAGTCGTCATTGATTTCTAGATAATATTTTCTACTTTTTTCTAAACGCTGCCACTTCACTGGTACTAAATCATTTATCGTCGGCGTTGGATTTCTAAAATTTAGAAACAATTTCGTACATTTTTTCATTCAATTGCATTAGCTATGAAAATTTTGACAATTTTTACCCAGTTTTGGCAAAGTTTGTCCACATCGTTGTCATACGTTCCATCGTTGTGCGGTCTCTTGTACCTTCAGGAATTTTTTCTCTTCTCAGCTCTGCGAAGAACAAGCAACCCATCTCATCAGCGTGACAAGTGCCTTGAATTATTTATAAAGAGTATTTAATTTCATTACTTTGTTAAAATAATTAAATTTACGTATTACGGATACCTTCTATTTTGCTATTATACCTATCTTTAACCCCAGGATAATCGGGACGGTATGAAAATTTATATAAAAAAGTCGGTGATGCTTTCTGCATTTGAAAATCGGCTGCCTCAAGAATATTGTTTACAAAAAGCAAGTCTCCGAAACATTGAACTAATTCATTGATCTTGGCCTTGGTTATTTTATCTCTTCCAAAATAATATTCACGCACGGTTTTCGCAATATTTGATAATTTTTGAGCATCACTTATTTTCAAATAATCGTTGATAACCGATTCAAAGTCGCTATCAATTTCTTTTATGAATTCTGTGGTATCACCTAAAAATCTAAGAATTCCTTCATGACTGTTGTAGCCTATTAGTAGAGGCACATCTACTCCTTTTTGTTTCATTTCATCTATAGGCTGGGGTAAGACTGGATTAGAGCTTTTGGTATCTTGAGTTGGAACTAACTCAAGAGTCAATTTTACTGTTTCCTGAAAATGTATCAACGTGAAATATTTTTCTATAATTAATCGTAATAAATAAGCTTACCTTTTTGTTAATATTTTCATACATCGTTACTAAATCGAGAGGAGGAATTGTTCTGAGAAACTGGATCGCTTCAAATGCAATGTTGCACTCTTTCCCGAAAGCTTTGGCTAAAGAATATCCACGGTCCTTATTGGAACAAGTATGTGCCCACGGATTAGAAACGACACCACTTTGTGTAATTGCCTTATGAAATAGTCCTAAAAATATAACAAAAAGATATTTAAAAATGTTCAAATTTTGGTTTCTAAAAATACGTTATAGGTGAACCTTCTGCTTGGGGTGATAGGCATAGCGCGTGGACGGAAGCTCCGCCTGCACTTTCACCGAAAATTGTGACATTTTCAGGATCTCCACCGAAAACTTCGATATTGTCACGAACCCATTTCAAAGCCGCAATTTGATCTTTCAATCCTTGATTTCCTGCACACTCTTCATGTTCCATGTTCAAAAATCCTGCAATTTAGGGAAATTTAATATTCATGCATCAAAATTTCGATTATGATAAAATATCCGTATCTTATATAAAATAATAATTTACCTAAAACACCAAGTCTATAATTTATGCTAACAAAAACAATATCTTTTTTGAGCAAATAATCTGGACTGTACTTCTTGTATGTATTTGAGCTTTTTTTGAAACCACCCCCATGAATCCAAGCCATAACGGGTCTTTTGTCAGTTAATGAGTTTGTTGCTACGTCTAAATACAAACAATCGTCTCCACCTTCGCCGTCTTTAGACAGTATTTCGTACTGAGCAGACTTTTTGCTTTCTTCTAATGCATCTCTTATACCTCCCCAAGGTTTCAACGCTTGAGGTTCCTATTATGTAAAAACATTGATGCGTTAATTATTTACGTAAATCGATTGATTATAATTATGTTTTTAATTTTTTGTAACTTACTTTAAATCTCAGTGCTCCTACTGGAGGTTCAGCAAAAGGTATACCTCGGAAAGAAAAATATTTTCCTCCATCGACGTTATCTCTTATAGCGCCTTTCAATTTACCTTGTTTAGTTTCGACAACCGTTTCCACCATTATGGAATACTGTATAATATTAACGTCAAATTTCTTGGGACATAAAAGTCTTTTAATATTAATGTTATAACTTTGTAGTACCCTGCTGCACAGACTTTTTGTCATTATTAAATAAACATTCTAATTACGTATTGACGATGACTGTAATTATTGATACTCATCGTAGATTAGAATTATCTGTTCAAACAAAATAAAAATTTAATGAACATTTCTACTGCTGCTTTACATTTAATAAATAATTAGTTAATGGTACGATTCCAGAAGTAGTTTTAGTGTTTTCAATTTGCGTATCCTAGTACCAAACTTATTTAATGTACGATTCGAGTAAACAGAAAAAATAAATTCATATCAGTATCAAATACTAACCTGAATAATTATTGTGAGGTAGCCAAGATGTTCAAACAATTCTAAAAACTACACAAATAGACTAATATTATCCATGCTACATTAATCCAAATATTTTCAAACAAATTGCTTACAGAATCTTAATGCTAATCGAAGAAAATTTAATGTAAACAACAACCAAAATATGTAGCCCGGTCGACCAGCTGATTCACCTCGTGGTTTTGAAACAGTGCTGCCCACAGATAAAATTTTCAAGCTTCTGGGAATAAAAAATTTAAGGAATTTTATCATTTACTAATAACTATATATAAATACAATATCTCTTCTTAGCTGTAAGCCGGTAAAGAAGAACTTATTCTCCGTTGGACAGACGCGCACCCCGTGCGTTTGGTTGCTACGAGACCCTTGTAGATGGCGCATACGGCATCTTTTGCCATAGATTTTCTTGAAAACGAATCGTAATGTCCTTACAGCTTTTCTAGTATTTTAAGATTACGTCATTTATAAATTAGTAAAATATCTAAAAATTGAATATGTATTAATAATTTTGACAGCAATTATATAATGATTCTAGCATCGAGATCTTTAAAGTATTTCTTCAAATTGAAAATACTACTTATCGCCAACAGTATATGCTTATATCGTTGAAGATATCAATTGACATGGTTGTATAAGAACTTGTTATACATTACAAATAACTACACTATTATAATAAATATCAACACCACAACTATTGGATGTATATATTGTATATTGTATTTAAACTTATATTGTGTAAATATTTCTGGACATAAATAAAATTAAAAAAATACTATGTGTTGCTCAACTGCAAGTCTCATAATTGACCTTTTATAGCCCTTAGTACAATTTTCGGTGTCATGACAACGACGACAAAATTTACTTCTACCGCGAGACAATAAAACTTTCTTTAAAAGTTTAGTGGTTTGTCCTCTTATTATCTTCAATTGCTGTCTTCGTTTAAAGCTAAAGAGTCCCTACAATAATAATTCTGAAACCATCCGTTTTCGAAGGAACTTTTAAGTGCAGTGTAAGCGTTGCTCGAAAGTGGACTGTTTCAGGTTTAGCGTTATTTTATTTTTTACTAAAGCCAAAAGCTTCTTCAAAATTGATGTTCCGAAATTTATCATATGCAATAGAAGCGAAAAGTTTATTTTTTACAATACTCCTATTAACAATGTCGTTATCAAATTTTTGCCTCCAAATAACGGATACTATCTGATACAACATTAATAATCGAATCTAATGTAGTAGTTAATCCAATCGAACCAATAGTAAGAAAATACTATCAAGGCACCTTCGAAAAACAAGAGTAATTCTTAAGAATCGCCAACGGGTAGAGACGGGTTCGGCGCACGGCTAATCGTTTTCACGAAATCTCCGACGACAAAAATGTGTCGCTCAAGGGGGTTAACCATCCTGTTCTCTCTCTCTCTCTCTCTCCCTCTCTCTCTCTCTCTCTCTCTCCCTCTCTCTCTCTCTCTCTCTCTCTCTCGCGGTCCTTCCCCCGCAAGTAGCCTTTGGGCGCACAGAATTCGACGGCCCAAAAATTATCGGCGGACGCTTTTGCGGTATCGCCATTAGAATTACAAATAGCTGGGCACGCGCCTTGGGGCGCCAAACCTCAGTAATACCAGACATTTCGAGAGTGAAAGAGATCAGCGAGCAAAGGGTCGTTGTGGCCTCAAGGCAGGCGACGCTTGTGTTTTCGAACTGTCTTTGCAGCTAAGAATTGGACGACTTTCTTCAAGGGTTTTGACTTTTACTGCCTTTGTCGTAGTCATGCTGATTTCGTTTAGTTGGCGCCAAATTGCAAGGTGCGCTTGAGGTTTTTCTTTTCAACGGTGTATACGACAAAATCCTCGTTGGTATGTAACTGCTCGAAGCTATATGAAAGGGCTTCGACAGGATTTCGACATTCACAATTGGTGTTGTTCGATATTGATTTCGATAGTCTACCAAAAAAATTGAAACAAATTGAATGTGATTTACTGTCTTTGACTGCATTTTGACGGACAAAATAGATGCAGACACAATTAAGCAACAAATTATTTATTCAGTAACATATAGCGATGATAGGTCTTGCTCAGCTTAATCGTGACCATAGACTGAATTAAATTGAAATAATCGCACTATTTTTTTTAATGGTAAACAAAATAAATATTCAAAATTCTAGAACACAATATATTTAAATCACAATACAAATAATATAATATAAGCTCATCGTTCTATATTATTTGAATAGTTAAGTTATTTTATTTTATCAAAATGAATAACGAAAACTATAAAAAAAAACAAAATAATGCGATTACTACTCAAAAAAAAAGTATCTGGGTATATCGTCTAGTAAATTCCGCTCAGATATTGTAAACACCTTGATTATCAATATCTGACAATATAGTTGCACGGAAATCCATAAATAACAATTAAAGTTCGCGCAGGCGAGAGAGAGAGAGAAGAGTGATCGAAATATTACCAGCACCTCCCGCTGGAAGGTGAGCTCGTGCGCGTGCAATACCTTTTCGCTCGCGCGCGCAGGTCATCAATCAGCGAGCAATTAAAATTTTTACTCTTCTCTCTCTTTCTCTCTCTCTCTCTCTCTCTCGACAATTGACCTCGCAAACCCATAGCATTAACCATCGTATATATAGCACCATAATTACGAATCCGTCCGTTTGACTCGTGCTCGCCCGCGCGCGACACACCCGCAATCTTCCATGTATCTTTTTCTTTCTACCACGCGCACCTATATCATTTTGTTTCCACTTCTGTGCTTTGCTGTCCTCCGGCAGCGGCAAGCTCGTGTGTACAAGTCATCTCTCTCTATGTGTGTGTGTGTGTGTGTGTGTGTGTGTGTGTGTGTGACGGTAATAACTAGGGCTGCGTATTCTTCGGCCATTTATTTTGGACATAGAATTTTTTTTTTCTCCTCGTCGACTCCCCATCTCACTTTCGGCAAAAAGGATTTTTCATGCAAATTCGGCGAGCGTGCTATAGAGAACGCCAATCAACGCGCGATTTGTCTATTCGTCGGCGGCTCTTTCTGGGGTGTAATATATTCCATTTTATGGTAATCTATCGAAGAAAAAGATAAATTCTCATACGTAATTCGCGACTAGCGTGCAATTCCAGCGAATTTCGAAAATTAGATTAGGAATATAATAATGTGATGGATTAGTTTGCATGCTCTTTTGGAATTAGAAATATATTTAAATATATGTAGATTTCGGAGTTGCTACCAGATTTTGACAGTTACGTACGTCAAATTATATCTACGATTAAGCTCCATTTTTAACCCTATATATAATAGATGTATTTTTCGTCCATATATGTTAAACTAAAAAAATAATGACGCTATATAACATCTCTCGCATCAATAACTCGCGACTATCGATATACTCCGACACGACCTAAACATCGGGCAGCAGTATCGAACGGAACCAAATACACGACTCGCGCCCCATTAATCGGGGGGGGGGGGCTAATTAATTAAGCGATCAATTAATTAGGCGAGCGATTAATTATATCGGCTGGCCGCCGGGACTGCAGCTTCTGCTTGCGGCCTGTATAATTAAATCGTTGCGCCACTCTTTCTTTCCAACGCTATCGGACTCATCTCCCTCGATTGGCTAATTAAGTGCAAGACTAAGCGACTATACGTCTTGATTCCACTCGGTGTAATTGACTCGGCTTTTTCTTCCCCCGGAACTGCTTTAACATTTGAGCTTCTCTCGTGTAACGAATTGTTCCGAGACCCCACCCCCCCTTTTTTTACTCTTGTGGTTCCCATTGTTTTACATTTGTTTAGTCGCACTGGGTCTACAGGAATGAAATCATTTTAAGGGGGATGAGGTTGTCGAATTACAAGTTTTTGCTATTTTTTAAGAGGAATTTTGATTTTAAAGTTAATGAATGTTTATAGCTGTGATTTGCGCGTTTTAGAATATTGATGGGGGCTGATAAAATATTTAAAAAGTAAAAAGATTATTTAAAAAAATTAATTACTGTGATTTTATTAAATTTTATTAAATTTAATTTCTGAGGTAACGAATTAGTGTCGTAGATGCATTATACATAAGGCAGACCAAAGTTCTCACCAAAAGCGAAAAAAGATTCACAATATTGATAAGCGCAACTAAAAACCATCGCAGGAATCAAACTACGGAATAACGCGTATCAAAGCTGTGTAGCTCTAATAACAGCTTTTTTACAAATCGACCCTTTTTTGAGGTACGAATTAATGAAAACGTTCTAAATAAATATAAAAAAAATGAAGAAGAAGAAGAAATTCGAGATGCGCGCGTATATAAACACATAGGTTGCATACATATCCCTCGCGGGCGACTCTTAATTAGAGTTGGCAATAGTACCCACGCCGTCCATCAATTCGTTGGAATTGTACGGTAGCAATTATCAAGCGCGCTACAACCCAAGATGAGCCTGTCGTACGCATCCACCGATGTAAATTCTCTCTCGGCGGTGTGGAATTGCGAGTTGCGTCGAGTGCAAGTGAAGGGAGTGTTGTTACTACTTCGGACGTGCGCGGATGCTACTGTGCAGCGCACACGCCAGCTATATTCGCACTCGATCGTATATATAAATGCTTTAGGATTTTCACGCGTCGGATAAAGAACTAGTCGTTAGTGCCGAGTTCGATAAGAAAATCTACGTTTTTTTTTCCATCAAATTTTTTTTTTTTTAAAGTAACTAACAAAATAAAACAAAATAATAACACTCTTGCTATATAATAGTCATTCGAGGAACATTGAATAAGCCGCGAAAACCACAGAGTCGCAGTATAAGAAAAACTACAGAGTGAATCCAACAATGTAATCACACGAAAGGGTTGAAGGGGGGGGGGGGGCTTTATATCCCTAAGGACTTGTCCTCGGGCAAAATGTGAACCGCTGGCGAATAGTTAGATTGCTTTTGGGCTGCGATCCGGCATCTCTCACCTACACACCTCCGCGTCGTCGTTCTCGTGGTTACGACCATCTGTCCAGTCGTCGTCGTCGTCGTCGTCGTTGTCCTCGGAGTTTCACGCAGGAATTGTTCCTCACTAATTTACCTGCAGACATAGCAGATAGTTACAACGCGTCTGAGATTAGTTCTGACTTCTCGGTTTCACTTCGTATACGTTAATATATATAGATTTCCCACTGCGATGTACTTTTTTTTTATTTTGAGGGTGAAATGGTATTTTTTTATCTCCTCCAAGGGCGAGGAAGTGGATTTTTTTCTTGCGTTTCATCAGCGACGTCGACGACGGATGGTTAATTTCCCTGGTGTGATTTGCCGGGGAGTAATTTAAAGTTTGTTGCGTTGCGCTGTAACGCACGGTTGATTGCGTTGGCGCGCGCGATGGACTTTTAGTGATGCGCGGCGATTTGTTTGCTCTTTTTTTTTCTCGTTCGTCAGCTTTGGTTGCGTAAATTACATCTGCGGAAAAATTAGAAAAGTTTCTCAAAACTCATTTACTAAGTCAATCAACTCGTAATGAATAATAATCAAGATTAAATAATAAAACACCATCTAAAAAATTATAAGCATTCAAACAATGAGAACAGAGAGTAAAAGTCTTTTAAAGTATATAAGAAACGTGACAAAATTTACATTGGAGCAAACAAAGAACCAGCACCTCCTCTAAAATAAAATTCCAAAGAGAGTCGAGCATCACGCGTCTGTCAGTCGGCAATAAATAGGTATCTATGATCCTCCGTGATGTGGCGTGGGCGCATCTCTCTCACTGACTCATCCTCTTTCAGATGCATATCTCTCTTTCACATACTCGCACGCGTGCGTCAAAAGTTATGTTACATACACGCATTACTTATATAATGAAAAATAAATAAATAAAAACCGTTTCTATTTATCCGCGAAAACTGTAAATTCACGTTTGAACGTAGCGAACTATACTAGGTAAAAAAGAGAAAATAAAAGCGCATCGCGCGCGCGCGGCCGCCCTCGCACAATGATCGCATAATTTTCTTGCCGACGAAAGATACGCCGCGAGGCTAAAAGAAACCTTCCATTCAATTTCAAGGTCCCCTTTTCTCTCGTTCCCATTCTATGTGTATCCTTTATACGTTTGCGTCGGCGGAATCTTTAAATTGGGAGCTTACGTTCTGTTTCCTCTTTCTTTTTTTTTTATTTTGCAAATTGGAACATAAAATCGGGCGCTGATTGTTCGTTAGCCCTCCGCACCTGTGCCGATATTTCATACGGATGTCGCCGGACGTTTTGCGCGGGATGCGCCAACGCTCGCTGAACGATCCTTTTAGTGCGCTATAAATTTGCTGCTTGCCTTATACTCTTTCTCGGCCGAGCTCTCGGCGCTCCTGGGATTTTAATCGCGAGACTTGCTTTTCTCTTTCTTTCGAGAGGAGAGGATGTCTTTTGTTTCTTTGTCTTTTTTCCTGATTGATAAACGTTTATTGTAGCTTTTTGTTTTTTTTTTGGGGGGGTGCTTAACTGTGATACTAATGAATTTTTATTTCTAGGTTTTCCTCAATTTAAATATTGTGTTAGTTTGCTCATTTTGCTTCAATTGTTAAAGTTGATGTAAAAAAAAAAAAACTTTTTTCACATAAAGGTACATCAAAATGATTTATTTGAGAATCATATGACTTCTCTGGAATTATTCCTCGTACCGAATGAATTAAAAATCTGATAAAAAAATAGTGGTAAGATAGCATCAGCGTCTAGACATCATTTCCTAGATCTCACGATGCATATATACGTGTACGTGGGTTCCATAAATATTATGACAAAATTTCAGTTGGACCACGACAAATTAGCTCACAGTTATTCCACAGATTAAAAACTTTTTTTTTCACGGTATTCAGACCATTTCCCTTTCACGATCACAGATAACACATTGAATAACCAATAATCACTTCAACAATGCAACAACAATCTCGCACCATACAGCAACTTAAATATTCAAGCATTATAATTCTATACACCTAATCACTCGTCAAACGCTTCACGCTTTAGATATAATTATCACCCTTTAACAAAAGCACACACACACATGCACGAACTACACGCTCATAACTCAGCGGGTAATTGAGAGGAAAAAAAAGCTGCAGCTCAACAACAATCGCTTGCAACACGCGTGCGCGTTCGCTCGTAGATCAAGATCAAGCGATAGAAGGAAGAGAGAGAGAGAAAAAAAAGGATAATATGAAAAGTGTCGCAGCCCTTATAATACCTTATCTCGCAGCGCGCGAGTCACGCGTCGGTGCACCGCTGCACGCGAATGTTATATCGGGCGCCTGTCGATGTTGGATACCTGTTGTGCATGCGCGCACCCGATGAATATCACACGCGTCAAAAGTGTACGGTGCACGCTAATAGGTGCGTGTGTATGTTGCTTGTGAGTATAGACGCGGTAGGTTATTGTATACTAATTTTTGTATGCACGTTGTTTGCGTAAACGAATTATTGTCATTTCACTTCGATAGTCATTTTTTCAAATTAAATGACATAGTCTTTACAACTTCTGATGAAATTTTCGTTGCTGAAAATGTGAAAAGGAATGCTTAAAAAACTAAATGATTTAATGCTCCAACATTGAAATGGCAATCGTGAAATTTCATTGACAAATCAATTAAATAAATAATGAAATGCACAGTTGATAAAGGCTCTGTCGCACTTATCGTAATAAAACGGGCAACAATCTTACGCAACAGCAATGAAACGTTCCATAATATACAAAACAACATATCTCAAAGCTGCTATATATATACACGACTTGTATAGGTTCAAGCAACGACCTCGCGTCCTTGCCAGCAACTGCAACTGTAATATGGTCGCGGCCTCGCCGCGTAAAAA
>JAWWMK010030167.1:0-14303 GCA_035047105.1 Galeopsomyia nigrocyanea
TATATGGTATCGAACCGATGCGATATAAATACACCTGAAAGTGACTTTACGAGTCTAAGTCAATTTTTACTTTTCGACGAGAATATTATTCGCATTATCGAACCGAAAGAGAAAGAGAGAGAGAGAGAAAAAGTAATTCTGGTTTATTTCCATAAATCCACGTGCTCGCGCATTATTATACGCCTCCTGTGCCCCAAAACGCACGTTGCGAGCATTTTCTATCTTATCTTATCAGTCCGCCATATACATACACGTACATATACCGGCGACGTGCTTTCGGAGTCTCGCTCTTCCTTGTGCAAAACTATATTATTACGTATTTACGAATTATTGTTATTACTTTTTTTTCGTTAATCGATTTAACTTTTGCAAAACGAAGTTTAACAGTTTAGTTTCGTCTGTCTGACGTTATTAAACGCAAAGCTTATCAAGCAATAAAAAAAAAATCAGCAAGCACCTGTGTTTTCAACCTGCGAATTCGCACACTTGCGAAGTATGAAAAATTTTTTTTCTGTTATTTCACGGTATATTACAGATTACTTTTTTTCTCCGTAATTCGTTGTTCGCGAAATGTTTAAACATTCCCACGAGAGATTAGCACGGCGTATTTTTTTCACGCGAAATTCCCTCAAAAATTCGCGATTATCCCCCCCAAAAAAAACCGAATGACATTTTTTTTTTAAATTTTTGCTCGCGCGTATTATATAGCACATCAAGTATACATATTCTGATAAATGTTACGCTCGAAATATACTGCGTGCGGCGATAATAATGCCGCGCACTGCCACACGCGCAATCTATTTAACGCGCGGTTTTTTTTTTTTCACTTTATCTTTGTTGTGTTGTTAATTTTTACGACTGACTTAAATGGCATGTCGGAGTTATAAATTTGTCGCTGTTATATGCGTTTTCGATGCGAAACGAAATGCGAGTGTGTAAAATTAATTACGAAAAAAAAAATTGTCATCGATGAACCCTCGTACATATTGTACGTTCGTTTGATTTGGAGGTCGGTCACCACACAGCGCGAGCACACGTGTGCATGTGCAGCTTCGTTGCACGCGTTGACGCACGTGTTTAGTGATGATGATGATGACGTTGACGATTCAAAAAAGTATTATCTATATACGTATACGCCAGGGATGTTTCAACTAATTGGGATGATAAACGTATATTTCAATTTAAAAAAATGTATGAATTAAAATTACAGAAGCGATCAAAAACGAATTTTTAACTAAAGATACGAAACGTGACAGGAAAATTACTTGAAAAAAAAAAGAAACGAAGAAATAACAAATATTTTTCAAATAAAAAAATGTATGAATTAAAATTACAGAAGCGATCAAAAACGAATTTTTAACTAAAGATACGAAACATCACAGGAAAATAACTTGAAAAAAAAAAAAGAAACGAAGAAATAACAAATATTTTTCAGTTGAGTCAGCTGTCACACACGAAAAAGCCACAGAAGCATCAGCAGCAGCTTATAGATTATAATTTACGAACATGCCAGTCAATACTCTGCACGAGTCGCCTTAACTGCCGAATACTCGCTTCGCGCGAGTGTTTAAAAATAATATTAAAGCGAGTGTGGGCACGTGACAATAAAAATACATTTTGTCTCATGACCGGAAGAACAGTGAAAGACGCGCCTTTCCACGTATATATAGAAAAGACGTCGCGTTAGTGATGTCGCGCGGGTTTCAAATATATCCTGAACGGAAGATTTTTTTCGCTGAATTCGCGTTTTTTTTTTTCTTCTTCTTTCCTCGCGAGGGTATATACAAGCGCATCGTTCGTATAAAGTAACGAGATGAGGTCGCGGAGATTCTTCCTTTTTTTTTTATTCTCTCTCTCTTGCGGTGACCGAGTTGGCAGTATACACCTTTAACTTCCTCTCGCTCTCGAAGGTTTCTCTCTCAGGGAAAATTCAATTTGTCTCTCTATACACTCGAGATTTTTTTCCGTATTACAGGAATTATATCGACAATTGTTTTCTCGTCGTTACACATAAATCATTCGAGCTGAATACACATACACACACGCGCGCAAGCTTACACGTCACGAAAAAAAAAACACGTCAGAATGTAAGGTGCAAAAGAGATAACACATTTTGCTCGCTCGCACGCTCGTGAATTATATATACTGGAAAGTACGAGGTAAATTTATGATGTACAAGGAGGGGGCGGGGAATACGGGTCTTTGAGGAATTACCATATTTTCCGGTAAGCTATGTATACACCCGCGCCGCAATTTCGCTTTTTTTTTTTGCTTCATTCCGAATTTTCGCTAAATATTTCGAACATATTGTCGAACGAAAGTGTATCAATTTTCTTTCGTCACTGAAATAATCGAACACACACACATACACATCGCGAAAAAAGAGCGTGTGTGCTTTAATTTGCTGCATATACTTCGAGTCGATCGCCTCGCGTCGTCGCTCGTATAAAATACATAATATGAATGAAGAGTTGCGTCGATCGATGAATACATATATCGACGGGTATGAAAGAAATAAAAAAAAAAAAACTTTCTAAATTTCTGGCGTCTGTGTATTGTATTTTCATTCGACGACAAGAGTGACGAGTTGCTGCAAATACACACACATACGTACATACGCGAGAGTTTTGTCGAGGTGCGAACAGTTAATTAAACTCTAGGCCGACTGCAGCCAAGCAGATAAGGCCACTGTGCACTCTCTCGCTCTCTGCCTAATTGTTCGTGTATGGCTTTTCGCCGAGAATTACATATATACAAATACGAAGTTTGCGAATACGTTGACGATCTGGTAAACCGTTTCAAAATCATCAGAAAAATAAAAATCAATGTCTTCCTCGAAACGTCACGCAGAAAACGTATAATATATATATAACTCGTTAAAATCGTCTAAACACCGGGTCTTCTCTGACTAACGTTTCGTTGCTTTTCGGCACCCTGAGGCGGCGCGGCGGCGGCGGCCAGTAGCAGATCTCCTATATCTCTTACTCATTTCGCCTGTGCCCGCTCGCTAGTCGGTGCTTCACTCTCTCACTCTCTATTTTCGTCGCGATGCTAAAATAGCCCGTAGCAAAAGCACAGCACAGTCAGCTTACAGATACCTAAGAGGCTACTACTACTACTACTATGTATACATATATACCAAATCCCGTGTACGAGATCTGGGTCACAAATTCACGACGACGACGACGAGGAGGAGAGAGGATTGAAAACAAGGATGTATACGCTCCGGGGGATGGGATTGTATGAGAAGTTTGACGTATATATTACCAATTCGAAACTGCATTCAAAAAGGAGAAGAAGGAAAAAAAAAACTTTTTTTTTGCTTCTTCTGTTCGCATCAATGGCTTCGAAAAAGTCCGTACTACAACCCATACCTCCCCTCTCGTCGGAAAAAAGAAACTAATTTCGCAAACTTCGAAAATAAACACCTCTCGAGTATTCGCTTCTTCTTCTTCTTCTTCTTTCTCGCATGTAGCGCACGTAGGTAAAACTTTCGTAGGAAGAAGAAGAAGAAGAAGAAGAAGAAGAAGCAGCTCGATAAGGCAGCTTCTTCTGGTGCAACGACACCTAAAAACGAAATACGAGCTATCGCTATGCGCTTGTTCGCGCGGCGCGCGCGTGAAGCCGCTTAGAGCTAAATTTAAATGTAAAAGCCTTCGAAACGCACACGACCACGTTGCATAACAACTGTGAACTGCGCGCGCGCGTGTGTGTGTGTTCGAGTGCCGTTGGATTTGGATCGTCCGCTAAAAATGACAAATTCTTCGTTCGAAAGGAACAAAAGTACGAATTAAAAAAAAAAGTATCTAGATGTACTATCTTCTATATACACACGCAGAGATAACAAGAGACAAAAAAAAAAAAGAAAAGAAGGTAAGATATACGAAAGAGAGTATCGTAATCTACAAAACAGACACAGAGACAAACACACACCTGCTGATAAGGCGATATCTGTAGAAGATCGCGCTCGTCAGGGCCGCCAACGTCGAAAGCCGATCCAGGCTGCATCGGATACAAATTAGCCTTGCCGGGATACGAGGTGCTACGGCGAAACTTCACGGGACTGATGCTCGACTGATGCGACGGTATTCCACCACCGCCACCTCCGCCACCACCACCTCCTCCTCCACCACCACCGCCACCACCGGTAGTCGAAGTCGGACCAGGATGACCAGCGAACGTCGGACTTGGTTTTCTTCCTTGCAGATTAGCGACCGCCGCCGCGGCGGCCGCGGCAGCGTGCAGATTCGAGTGCAAAGGCGGTATATTCGGCACCGATCTTCCGCGATTCCACGCGCTCAGCGCCGCGGGATTCGCCGAGGCAGCGGCGGCTGCTGCAGCGGCTGCCGCCGCTGCAGCCGAATGTGCAGCCGCGGCCGATGGATTCTGTCCCCATTGCTGAGGCGACTGTTGAGCTCCACCCGACCACGCCGCGTAACCTTTGCCTTGAAGGTAAACTCCCGGATGGGAGCTTTGCTGCTGTTGTTGTTGCTGCTGCTGTTGTTGCTGTTGTTGAGCCATGCGATTACCTGGAGCTTGCGAGTTATTCGTTTGTTGCTGTTGCTGTTGCTGCTGTTGTTGCTGCTGCTGCTGTTGCTGAGGGAAATTGTGACTAGCGGTTATGGCGCGTCGAGCGGTGGCGGCGTTGGAGCTTGCGAAGAGACCACCGCTGGGGAAGTTTTGAAAAGCGGCGATCGAGCCGTTGACCGGTTGACCGAGCGCGTGCAAGCCCGACGGTGTGTCGTCGGCCCAGAGACTCGGTGGCACTACACCGCCTCCGCCTCCGCCGCCGCCGCCGCTGGCGCGTTGCTCGTTGGCGAAACCCTGCAGACCGGCACTGGCGCCGATGATGCTGGCGCCGCTGGTGTCCTTGTCGCCGACCAGCTGATTCGTCACTGCCGCGGCGGCGACGAGACTCTCCGCCACGGAATCCGTCGTGCTCGTGTCTTTCAAGAGTTTCGTCGCGTCGACGAGATTGACGATACCCGAGGATGAGTTGACGCTGCTATCAGCAGTTGACTGCTGCTGCTGCTGCTGCTGTTGCACCACCAAGGAATTGACCACCAGCGATGATGGCGATAGTGGCGCCGCCACTGCTGCCACTGTCGAGGACGACGACGAGCTGCTGCTGCTGTTGTTGCTGTTGCTGCTGCTGCTTGCTATGACTCCTGTCTTGTTGTTGTTGTTCGCGGATGGGGAGGACGACGAGTTGGTGGACGATTGAGCTGATGGTTTTTCGATCAGTAGGTCGTCCTGCATGCCTACCACTACTACGCCCGTCGTCGACGTTGACGACGGTGATGATACCGCTGCTATGGGCACTGGGCTCGACCTCGTCGTCGTGCTACTGCTGCTGCTGCTGATGATCGTCTGCGTCGAGAACAGGCTCGTTGCAGCCGCGTAATCGCCCATAAATATCAATCGATCAATCTATCTCCAACTCTCCCTCGACGCGCACACACTTAACGAGTGAACGACGAAGACTTGGATCTATAGATCTCAAGCTCGCTAGATCATCACTCTCTGTCTCTCTCACTCCCTCTCTTCTCCCGCTCACTACTGTACTGCCGAATGGGGGTTTGTTTTGAAGAGAAAAAGCTCGTCGCAGCAGCAGCAGCACTGCTCGCTCACTCTCTCCGTGTGTATATATACGAAGAGAGGGAAGGGAGGGTTGGGGGAGAGCGCGCGCACCGAGTGAGTGAGCGAGAGAGAGCTTGCGGGGAACGCGACTATCGATCCAGCAGCAGCAGCAGCACGCTCGCAAGCAGCCGAGAGAGCTATGTTTCGAAAAGCCCCCGGAGAGAGAGAGAGAGAGGAGGCAAACTTCCACTTGAAAAACACCACTACGACAAAAAAAAACGCACACACACACACGAACGCACTTTTATGTCGCGTGTGTCGTGTTTCAGAACTCGACGATACTTCTTCGTTGGCCGTCCGTTGACGTCGACTGCTGCTGCTGCTGCTCCTGCTTTTGGCCTAGTATCGTCGTCGTCCTCGGCTGCTGATCCACGCTCATCATTTTCCGTTTATTGTTGTTCTATATCGACGACCGAATGATTCGACACGTACACACACACGCGCGCGTATGTTAACACACTTTTCCGTCCGTTCCGTTTTCACCGGAAAAAAATTTTTTTTTTTTTTTACTTTCTTGTCACCAGCCCGCTAGAGGGAGAGCTTGCAGCAGACGATTTTTTTTTCGAGGGATGTTGAAATATTTTTTTTTTTACTTTCCTCGTTGTTATACCTCCTTGCGTGACGACGAACTAATCTAATCTCTCGCCGAAGCTCCGCAGTTCGCTACTTCGGCCTGGCTTGGCTCACCTCGTGTAAGTAAGTAAGTAAGTGTGTTTGGTGTGAGTGTGTGGGCAGGTTGCGTAAGCACGCGCGACGACGACGACGGCAGCTTCGCGCCGACTTTTGGAACACTGACTCCACTTCGAGTTGGTTGGCTGCGCGCCGAGAGCGCTGCTGCTGCTGCTGCTCGGTAATATTACGGGGCAGAGAGAGAGAGAGAGAGAGCGCTTAGATTTCTTCGTTTTTTTTTTTTCGGTATTGGTAGTAGTAGTAAGGTATATAGAGTGGGGAGGGAGGTTTTGAGCTGCTCCCGAACGTTGAAAACCAGGGCTGCGTTCTGCGCGCGCGTCGACCAGCTCACATATACTCTACCTGTCTCTGTCGCACCGCGTGCTAGACGACGACCACGCGTGCGCCAGGTCAGGCGCATATAAACATCGACGACGGCGCAGGCGTTAAAACCGGCGGGAGGGAGAGGGGAAGGTATGAAGCGCAAGCTCTCTCTTCCCACCCCGAAAAAAAAATTTTTTTTTTGTAAGGGGAAGTACTACTACTACTACTAATACTACTGTACTGATAAGGACAGGTTCATGATTGATCATCGTGAACGATGACGATGAGGAAGAAAAAAATATTCGTGACAACGCTATTCTCTCTCTCTTTTTTTCGGGGAAAGTTTTGCTCGTAATTCCATCGCGCGAAATGTGAAATTGATAACGAGCGCGCTCGATAAGAGCGTTTAAAAATAGAGCATTGAATTTTTCTATCAAACGCAACGGTATAAAGTGAATATCTTTTTTTTTTTCATTCGTGTTGCAACCCCACAGCCGAGCTTAATTCCCAATAAGTTAGCTTACTTTTCCTCCCTCCCTGTATATACATAACTTCCTTTTGAGCGCATTGCGTTCTCGTAGCACGTATATAAGAGCGACCTAGCGACCGATATATAGCTCGCGCCCAAAGACGATATTGCATAAGCGCGAGCGCGTCTGATAAGAATGAGAGAGTAGTAGGAGGGTTTATCTCTCTCTTTCTCTCTCTCGCGGGGCATTGCGAATAGTATATAGGCGGTACAGAATGAAAGAAAAGAAACTCTCTTGTCCTTGCCTCTTTTTTTTTTTTATTTCTTTTTACCTTCCCCCGTTTGGTTTTCGTGACCCTTTTTTTTTCTCTCCTTTGAAGATCAATGAGAGGCTTTGAAAAGAGACCTAGATTTTCTTCTTCTTCTTTTTTTTTTATTATTATTTTGATGTGCCACGAAATTGAATGCAATCTTCATTATGTCACTGTGCTACTGTTATTAGTTTTGTAAGATTTCCATTCTCAGCGATTTGACAACTTCCTCGAGTTGAAGAAAGTGCGCAGCCTTTCAAGTGGCGACGTGGTTGAGACTTCGTTTCAATTAATTTCTGTTGATTTACAGTTGTTCGAAAGTGAAGCCTTACGATTTATCCATCTCAAAGATTAATTTATTACTGCGCTGGGATTTTATGAGAAATAAGAAATAATTTTCGATTTTAAAGTAACAAGAAGATTGGAGAATTTATTTTCGAATGATATCAATAAAGTCTGAATAGCTATATATGCACTTCCGAGAGAATTTAACGTACAGTTTTTTCTCACAATCCTTCGATTCGTTGACTATCAACTATAAAATAATACTTTGCTCCAAAAAAAATTATATTTATCGTATCGACTCGCGATTGAATGTATCGATCGCATTATAATGCTTGCTCGGCACACATAAGAATATGTATATACCCGTTCGCATACACATATTGATATTTCTCCTAGAATAGAATGCTATTATATGCTCAGCGTCACATGCAACTACTTGCGTTATCCATAAACACAGTTAAACTCCTCGCAAATTGAAAATCAATCGGACCAATAAAACTATTTGAATTCAATCCACTTTAAAAAAAAAATATTCGGCAGTGTAACAAAGCAAAAAACTCCATTGGGTATTTGGAAAACAGCAACGGGAAAAGCCGATAAAGGATACGGCACAGGACGAAAAAAAAAAGCCCAGTAGAAGGTGGGTTATAGTCATATTTGCCAAGGCACCTGAGGCCGCGCGCTGGGTGTGCGCAGCTGCGCGGCGACCTACATATCTCGCCCCCGGTGGTCGTAAAATTCGCGATGCGTGCGAATCGCATAAACAAAAATAAAAAAAGAGGAGAGGAAACCTTTTTTAATTAGCGCGGGTAAATTGGATTATACGACAAAATTTTTTTTTTTTTTTGTAAGTTTTTAGTATAGGTGTGTAATTAATCCTACTGATATCTCCTGCGAGCGCATAATCGGAAGCCGTTTCGAGCTCGTGCAACGTTTGGAGTGGTATATCGGGGATTTGAGAGATATAGATAAGGCTTTATCCTTGCATAGCTATTTTTACTTAAAATTTGCTATTTGTTGCCTGCGGATAGGCAATCACGTGTACTTTCTTGTATAGCATGAGATTTCTTGCAGTGAGAGATAAGAACGTTTTCTATATTGTCGGTAGAGATATTTAATGTAAAATCCAATGTAAATATCTATTCGACATATTCTTACAGTAAAAATTGCGGAAAGATTCGGCAATGACACACTAAAGTCGAAACATTATCGAAATAACAAGAAACAAGCAAGTTCGTCAAAGTCGCAGCAACGTCGATAATCCAATAAGTGTCGCCTCCTACATCGATTCCCTCGAACTAAAATCGTCTACCGCGGGTCGCTTGAAATTGAAAGCTCCGCGCGCGAAAATATCCTCGCGGCAATGTATACCTCGGCTTAGAAATACCCACTTAAAAAAAAAAATCGAAGCCAAAAAAAAAAAAAAAAAACTAACTCTCAACGAGTTCTCGTGTTTGAAAAACGAAACTGGTTGAGTGTGCGCGCACACTGGCGGCTCGGAGAATGCGCATGGACGAGACTTTGAAACACAAAACGAGCGACTAGAAGATCGGCATGTAAATGCGTCAATCCTAGACGCAGCAACGCTCCCTCTCGAAGAGCTTATAACCATGTATAAATCTAAACTAGTTTTCTCGCTCTTCTAAGCACTTCGCGGAACAAGCAACACGAGTTGTATGACCAACCCTTCTTTTTTTTTTTTTTTTTTTTTGTTGTTGCCTATATAAACTCTCGTTTGCTGCTGCCTCGCGAAACGAGACGCTTTTCACTTTTTTCCCCGTGCTTTATTTTCCATTTCCTAAGCCACTCTCCGCGCGCGCGCAAGAGAGAGAAAGAGATATATAGAGACGGGTTTCCTCTATGGGTCTACGGGATTTTTCCGACTTTGGTCGGAATCTATGTGTGAGACTGGTTTTCAAAGACACGATCCAGTTCTCACTTATGGCTTATCGTTTGCTGCCTGCATGCTGTCGCTTTGGCATTTTTAGATGCCTAAGCTTATCGATGTGTCGAATGAAATTTTACCTCCCCTCTTTGATAGCTGCTTGGAAAATGGTGATTGACTTTGAAATTCTAATTTGTCTCGCCTTTTAGAAAAAAAAATAATAACTCATGACAAATTGAATTAAGGCGCTTCCTCATTCTTCTTTTTCTTTTTTCGAATATTCTATCAGTTCGCTCAAATGAATTCGTGTAATTTAAACAGTCATCATAGGCTTAACCTTGTGTCAAGTGCCTCATTTTTTCGTCTCAAAAGCGGCAGTCCAGCAAAGTAAATCACCGAGTCTTAATTGGTCGAAAAAGCTTAGTGAGCTATCAATTTGAGAAGCTAGACAGTTTTTTTTTCTACTTCTTTTTTTATTGCCCAATTCTTCTCGCCGCTTCTGTAATCTTGATCTTGAAATTCTCTTATCTCGCCCAGACGCGACACATACATGTGTATATGTGTGTGCGTGCGTGTGTGTGTGCGTGTGTGTGTGTGTGTATGTGTATAGGAATGAATTATGCGCAAAATGAACTTGAACCTCAAGAACAACCCAATTTACACACGCGCAAAAGGTGAGTTTTAATTGTGGATTGTATCTGGAAATTTATTTGTTCATGTAAATAGATAAAAAAATTCCATCGCATCGATTGCTAATACAAAAATATTCCGAATTACGTTCGACATCTGATCGATAAGACATGGAAGACAAAAGCCGATTCGCGATCTATTTTTCAATGAAGAATAGAATTACCTAATCGATGAAAAATTCTGTAGAACCGAGCGAGAAAAGTGACGCGTTTGTATGAATAATGTTTAGAGAAGATAATAAACGGTATCCACAAGTGGGCCATACTCATCATCATCATCGTCATCATCATCGTCATCAGAGCAAGTAACCAACTCGCGCAAAGCAAAGGAAAAAAAAAGGTAAAGTCGTCAAATGGTAATGAAATTCCAAAGATAGACTTTCCTCGCAAGAAAGAGA
This sequence comes from Galeopsomyia nigrocyanea, assembly GCA_035047105.1. NCBI lineage: Eukaryota > Metazoa > Arthropoda > Insecta > Hymenoptera > Eulophidae > Galeopsomyia > Galeopsomyia nigrocyanea. The sequence goes on from JAWWMK010030167.1 coordinate 10,671, forward strand.
GAGAGAGAGAGAGAAAGAGAGAAAGAGTAGTACTTACTACACAGTACACACACGTTCTTCTCTCTTGCGTCTGTGCTATGTAAGAAAAAGGGCCACGAAGGAAATCGAGAGGAGACCTCAAGGGCAGCGAGGATGAGCCGAAGGATGTCCGGCTCGCGCATGTATACAACGACAAAGGGCCCGTAACAGCAACAACAACAAAAAGTCTCTTGTGCTCTCTCTCAGTGATTTTCACTCTCGTCTCGCATTCCTTTAGGCATCGGATGCAGTAGACGCTCGGTGCCGACAAAAGTAAAAGAAAAAAAAAAGAACAGAACTGATTGCGTGATTCTGCTACGTGCTCGGTGAATTTGAAATAGCCGTGTGTGAATGTATATGCTAATATTTTCACTTTTTTTTTTCTTTTTAGGATTTTTGATTTTGCTAGAAAGTTGCAGGTGAAAGGAAAATGATATATAGACACTGGATTTACGTGATGGATAGAATGTTTTATTCATAAAAATATGTTCATGTTGTTCATATTTATATTCATATATATGACGATATTATAATTTGGTTTGTATTTACAGAGCAAAAAATTTGACGATGCTTATGCGATAAGAATGACGACGATGCTTAGTAGATCTATATAGACATTATACATATTATAATTATAATCCTTAAATATAAGTGTCGTTTTTTCAATAGATGGACGTGTGTGTATGTTTCTTATTTTTTTTTTCATATGATTTGCAAATGTTTACATGTAAATATGTATCGAAGATATGTTGTTCCTCGGACGAGACGGAAGGTAAAAGCTGCTATTGTGAGAATGAAAAAAAATGCCGAGGTTTTTTCTTTTCTTTTTTCTTCGTACAATCAATCATAAAATTCGAAGATTAAAAAAAAAGAACAAAAAAAGAACCTCAAATGACAATTATAAAAGCGCATCTACGTTATAATGACAATCAGTCTTGTCGGGTAAATCATCTACGATGAGCGTGTAAGTCTACATTTTTTTTCGTCAAAGAGACACGAGAAAAGAAATTCGTTTCTCTCCGCTGTCTTTGAACCGTCAAAATTCATGTACGGCAAAGAAGAAGAAAAAATCATCTTATTTTTACTAGAATTCAACAGTCGAAATAGCATATAACCCTCTAGAAAAGAAATTTAGAAGAGAAAAAAAAAATATTTATATATATATATAGCTTCATCGAAACCCGTTTCGAAGGTCACACAAAAATACACAATACAAATTAAATAGTTATTAATATTAAGGCGCACAGTTTCGAAGCGAGACGTTATCTCGTTCGCCTCGTCATCTCGATTAAATAAAACTCACTTACGTGTCTAATAGTCTTACCGAATTCGTTTTTTTCTTTTTCTAAAAACTACACTACAATTAACAGTGAAGCTCAGGTCTCGAAGAATCAAAACAGAAAGTTAACACGACACAGTCGAGCCTCTCTACTTCGTAACTAAAAATTAATAAAAAAAAAAAAAGAAGTCAAACCATAAATAGTTTGCCTATATCGTATACGTGTACCGAAAGTAAGAGAGACAAAAGTATACAACGTCGTGTTGATTCTCCCCCTAAGCTCGATATTTCAATTCGTCGTCGAAGAGAGAAAAGAAGAAGAAGAAAAGCAAGAAGAAAACGAGAAAAGAAAGGAAAAATACGAAATTTAAATATAGGTCACTATAACACCTTCGTCTGCCCTGCCCATTGACAAATTGCGCAAAGAGAGGAGGAAAGACAAAAAGAGAAAGAGAGAGAGAGAGAGAGAGAGAGAGAGAGAGAGAGAGAGAGAGAGAGAGAGAGAAGGAAAAGAAAAAAAAAGGAAGGCCTGCGTGAAATATTTCGCTTGGATTTTTCAAGGCTCCTTTAACGTCGTGTACGTGTGCGCGCGCTTACGTATACAGATACGCGATTACTTCCGGCTGCCGTCTCTGGGCGTGAAGATCAGATGAAAACAGTCGGGCGGCACGGCCACACAGGTCGGTTTGATGAATTGCTTGACGTCGACATCCTTGGGCGTCGACACGTCGAATTTGGACAGCAGCGACGTCACCATGACGAACGCGAATCCTTGCACCAGCCTCTGTCCTATGCACGTCCTTTTTCCAGTGGAGAACGGCACGAAATGTTCGGGTCTGACCACTCGTGACACACCACCCACTTGTTTCACGAATCTCTCCGGTTGGAATTCCTTGGCGTTGTCGCCCCAATAGGATTCGCCCAGATTCAGATCGTAATTGTTGACGAATATCAGGGTGTCCTTGGCCACCGAGTAGCCGCCGATGTCCGTGTCGCAAGTGGACACGTGCGGCACGATCGGCGAACTCGACACCCTGAGTGTTTCCCAAATCGTCGCTTCCGTGTAGGGAAGATCTTGCCTCTCGTCCAGTGTGATCTCCTCGATGCCCTTCGGCAGCAGCTTCTCTCGCAACACGTCGTCGCACTCTTGCTGAATCTTCTTCTGAACTTCGGGATGCGAGACGACGTTGGACATGACCATCATCACGAGATTACCGATCGCCGAGTGTCCGCCGAGGAAATCTTCGAGCTCGAAGAGAATATGCTGCCAGGACAATTCCGGCTCGTCGCTCTCCAGATGGAACAGCAGCGCGTCGGTGAAGTCCCTCGGTACTCCGGTTTCCAGATCCAGAGTCGCTCGGCGCGGCTCGATGATCTCCTTCAGAATGAAGTTGCGAATGTAATCGGCCCACACGTTGATGCGATTCAGATGAGCGCTGTAGAAGACCTTCAACCACGGTAAGAAATCCACGGCGTAGCCCTGATTGATGTCCCAGAATATCTCGTCGAAAGTTCGCACCACCTTGTTGAACTGCTCGTCCTGGTAGCCGAAGCGAGTCGAGCACATGTACTGGGTGAACATGTTGCCGATTGCCCTGAGAATCAACGGCTTCACCGGCATCTCGCCGTTCCGTATCGCCGCGTTGTCGTTCAGCAAGTTCAAGAACTGCGACATCTCGTCGACGGCTACTCGCGACAATTCGGACAATTGCGAACTACCGCCGCGGGGCGAACAGAAGCTACGGGCGATCGAGCGACGTTTGCGCTGCAAGTCCGACCAGTCGCACAATGCGAGAGCTGAAATCATAAAGATAAATATCGTTGTTATAGTGTGCTGCTAGTCGCTGGAGAATAAATTACAAATGAGTCTGTTGCTTTTGAAATTATTCTAATTAAAAAAATTCAGATGCAAAAAAAAAAAAACTATTTGAAATTCTCGACATAAAATTCCACGCGTCGAGAGAATAGAAGGCAGACTAATAGAGCGATAATCGGGTAAAGGTTGACGTTTACGCGTGTGGAGGTGAAAAAATATGCAAATCGAACAGATTGGATAACGCGATTAGCGGTGGTTTGAACTTGACCCGAAAGTCATCATCATCGTCTTCGTCGTCATCGTCGTCGTTCCGCATTTTAACATCATTGAGTAAGCGAAGACACGAGTGTAAATAGAGAGAGAGAGAGAGAGAGAGAGAGAGAGAGAGAGAGAGATAGAGAGAGAAGCCTTGACTTTGAGTCATACTACCGAAAAATTAATTAACTTGAATTTGAATCGACAATTCTCGAACGATCGAGTGAGAAGATTTCTCTTATGTATATCTACCTATATATGTATA
>JAWWMK010030178.1:0-14299 GCA_035047105.1 Galeopsomyia nigrocyanea
CTGTTGACAAACTCGGAGGAATCCAAGAGGGTCCTGGAAGAAATGCAGCTAACTCAGACTCACACAAATGAGTTACTCGGAAAAATACGAAGTGTTCTTCACGGGAAAAGGGCGCAAGAAACGCCCACTGCAGATCTGATCTTCCTCGACGAGTCGTCGGTCAATCAATCCAAACATCTCGGGGTCGCTGCTAACGTCGTAGACCCCAAGAGGGTTGTTCTTCAGGCAACAACTGGACATGCAAATGAAACAGCGGGTCAGGAGAACAGCAAGTCCAACGAACAGAACACGCAGCCGCGCGGATTTGGAAATGATGAGGAAGATTGGGACGCGGAGATGGAAAATAGCACTGCAAACAACAACGCGATAATAAGACGTAATTTCGGAGGGCCAGGAACCACATCTACTCCTATCAACCAGGTAAAAAAGAATATATATTCGGGATTGGAGAATGGAAGTAACGACTCGCGAGTAAGTAATAACATCAAAGATGTTTCCAAGTTGATCGTTAATGAAGTAAGACGAGCAATGCTCAATAATACTTCTCGTGACAGCGGTATAGACTCGGGAATTTCAAATAATAGCAAGATAAGCATAGAATTTTCAAATTCTACGAACAACTCGGGTTCGAATGTTTATAGGAAATACAGTTTAACTAAAAAAAATTTTGAAACTTATCAAGGTTATTTGTTTTCGGAACTTAAAGCTAAGAAATTGTTCTACGTGTTCAATGATGAGGAATGCGCAAAGGTCGACGGTGTGACACTTGATCATGATGAAAATACTGTAAAAGACATTATGTTCAACCACATTAGTCTGAGTGACTATGAAAATGATTTTATACATTTGGAAGGTAAGAAACCAAAAGAAGTACTCGAATATATTTAGGAAACTAAACTCGCGGAGATTGGAATGAACGAGCATACCGCGTTTAAATATTTGATAAACATTAAATTCAAACCTAAAAAGGAAACTGCTGCACGGTTTGTTGCGCGATTTGAGAAAACGGTTAGGCAATATGAAATTCACTCTAAAACCGGTAAATATTCGGATGATGAAAAGAGGAAATTGTTCTACCACGCAGTTGTAGAGACAATACCCTCTGTATCTGTCATGGACGGAGTTAATTTTGATGTAAAAGGAAGCGATCGTGATTAAAATCAACTAAAAAAACATGTATTACAGGTTGGGCCGAAAAAAATATTGAAAGTTTCACCACGAGCAATGCAAGCTCAACGCGGAAACAAACAAGGAGAAAGGGATGACTGGTGCCATAAATGTGGAGATAAGGACCATGAAACGGAGCAATGCAAGTTTGAGACTAACGTATGCTTCCTTTGCAAGAAGGCAAACCATGTTAGGCAGAAATGTCCGTTCGGTAAACGCGAGCATGATGGTTCTGACTCCATGGTGCAATCGACTGAGAAACCCAAATATCCATCGTCTCAATTCGGCTTCGGAGGATCGCGTGCACCTCAAAATCGTGAGGACAGGAGGAGTTACACTCCAAAACGTAAAGGAAAACAGAAATTTTCTAAAGGGAAACATGGTTCAAAGGTACGCGCGAATTTAGCAGAAGGAGAGGATAGCGATGAAAGGTCGGTTTCGGGTTCGGAAAGTGAAAATGAAAATCAAGTAGATAAATTTATCGCGGACTCGGGCGCGACAGATCATATAGCAAATGCTTGACTATTATTTAAAAACTTGGATATATCGGAAAATGGAGTAATAAATTGCGCAAACAAAAATTCGGGAGCAAACATGGATTTTCAAGGGAAAGGTGACATAGATCTGAAAATGAAAAACGGTAACGTTTTTGAATTAAAGGATGTAATTTACTCGAAAGATTTGGCGAAAAATTTTTTGTCACTATGTAAATTTGCGGATAAACGATTAAAAATTTTTCTTGACAACAAGCAAATTAACATTTTTTATCCGGTTGCAAAGAAAACTGTAATCTCCGGGCTGTACAATAAACCATTTTGGGAAATTGAATTAAACGTGAAGAATCAACCAAAAGCTATTAATAAAAGAAAGATATTCGTAAATTTAGCAACCGCGGATGGACTGGATAAAATCGGGACCAAAATACTTGCCAACCGAATACATCGTATATCATCCGGGAACCCAAAAACTCATAGAGACTCGGAATGTGAGATTCGTGATAAGTCGCGTAGATCCTGAAATGGAAAAACGAAATGAAGTCGACGATCCAGTAAGCGATCAAGAATCGAAATCCGAGGATGAGGAAGAAAGAGTGGAAATTCGGATGAAACGGGAACGTCGCAAACCGCGGAGATTAATCGAGGAAGATTCATCGGAAAATGAGGGAGAAAAACCAACTTTGTCGTCGAAAAGAAAACGCGATATTGATGAAGATACGTCGGAAAATGAGGGAGAACAACTGATCTCACCGGTAAAGAGAAAACGCGACAGGCCGCGTAAAATGACTGAAAAATCAGTAGTATTGTTTGCGTCACTGCACGGAAATGAAAACCGTGACTTCGATCGCGAGCATCACGGCATCACGCGTTGCTAAGCGAAATCGCAGGAGATCCGAGAAACTTTCGGGAAGCTCGAAGCAGGGCAGACTGGCCCGAATGGCTAGAATCGATTAATACAGAATTGGATGCTCTTAAAATGAACAGAGTTTTCAAAACGGTGCCAAGGCCTAAAATTGATTCAAAAGGACACAAACCAAATATACTCGATTCGCTTTGGATATTTAAGATCAAAATCGATAATATTGGAGATAGTTTGAAAAAAGCTAGGTTAGTAATTAGAGGTTTTAAAGATCCAAACTTTTATGATCTAAAGGAAACATACGCTCCGGTGACTAGATTGTCACTAGTTAGGGCTATACTAGCTTTCGCGAATAAACATGACCTAATTATGCATCAGTTGGATGTGAAAATGGCTTTTCTGAATAGTACGGTTCTGGAAGAAATATATATGAAAATCCCAGAGGGATTCGGTAACGGACGAGGAGAGAAATTCATTAGTGTGGAGACTGTTCAAGTCACTTTATGGATTAAAAACTAGTCCGCGACGGTGGTTTGAAACCTTTTACGAGGTGATGCGAGAGTTAGAGTTTACCACAAACGAAAATGATCCGCGTCTATTTTCTCAGCTTGGGAGAAGATCTGGTAATAGCTGTACTGTATGTAGATGACATCATTATGGCCGGTAATAATGGAAAACTACTTGATAAATGTAAATCAAAACTAATCAGTAAATTTAAAATGAAGGATCTAGGAGATCCGAAAGAATACTTGGGTATCACGATTGTACGGGATAGAGCTAAGAGAACGATCGAGCTTAGTCAAACAAAATTTATCGAGAAAATGTTAAAAAGATTTGGCTACGACCAAGCACATCCACAACGGTCACCGATGGTAACGAATCAGGTACTGAACCGCGAACGGGAAGGTGAAGCTAGGAACACAAATAGCGTACCGCCTACGTTGTACAGAGAAGCAGTAGGTTCGCTTCTCTATCTAGCCAACGCGACTCGACCTGATATATCGTATGCCGTAAACGTGTTAACTAGGCATCAACTCAATCCCACTGATATGGAGTGGAAGATGCTGGAGCGGGTTTTTATGTATCTCATACATACGAAAGACATGGCTTTAACGTATAGAGGTAAATGAGAAGGAATAGACGCTTTTTCGGATTCAAGTTTAGCGGACAGCAAAGGATCGATAACAACGTGCCGGTTTGTGGTAAGGCTATACGGAGATGTAATTGCTTGGAAGACACAAAAACAACACTACGTATCATTGTCGACTTGTCAAGCTGAGTATATCGCGATGAGCGAGGTATGTAGAGAAATGATCGCGTTGGGATTTTTTTTGGAAGGATTTGTAAGTAAAAATATCTACCCTATGACTCTGAGATACGATAATTATTCGGCAATAAACTGCACTCAGACTTAAGGTGCCGTAGGACTAAAACATTTGACAGAGATTAAATATCACTTTGTTAAAGAATGCGCAACAAGGAATCGGGTTGTAGTTAAATGGGTATCATCTAAGGGGCAACTCGCAGATATATTTACAAAACCGTTATCATTTATTATTCATAAAAAATTAACAAATCTGATCTTCAATCTAACAGATCCCGAACATTGCCGGTACGCTGAAAGACTGAGACCTTCGATCGGGAATCAGAAAATCTTGGACCTCGCAAACCTGACGATTGGACTTTCAATGAAATCGATGGAGTAACTTGGGCTATTGATGAACAAGGGAACAAGTTCTACTGGAGTGAACTTAAACGTGATTGGATATACGGGACAGGAGTTTGGTAGATTAAGATGAAGACTCATCATTCGTCTATTCCTGAATTAATCAAATAAATTCTATTTCATTGAATTTAACATTTTGTACTTAGATTTAAAACATGCGACTGAATAACTCATTTAGTATTCTATTTTTGTACTCCGTATTAACATACTCAACATAACCATTTCTTCCGTGAAAATCCAAAGAGCAGAAATAATTAAATGTAAGTTGCTTGATAACTATAGATTACACTGATGTAAAATAAACTAACGCGTTATCTATGTACGTAAATATATATAGGTATGTGTGGTTGTTTGACAAGTATGAGATTCGCATGATCGACAATCTCGGCATGAGGGAGTGTTGAAATAGTGTGAACGTCTATGTATGCATATGTGTGCGCCTCGGCTGTCGCTCTATTGCGCATGAGCACCGAGAGAGACGGCGTTGCTAGCGAGAGAGCGCGCTCCCGCCAGTGCGTGTGCATAGCTTGGATTAACTGGACGCATACGCGTATTAATAAAGGCTCTTTGTTCTGCACACGTATCTTATTCATTACCTACCTAGCCCTAACTATCCTGACAATAGGAGTACCTTGAGGTTTACATTTCTTCAAACCAAACCTCTCTAATACCTTTTCTATATATTCGGTTTGTTTTATCGTGATAATTTTCTTTTTCCTATCTCTATTCATTTTCATGCCTAAAAATGCCCATAATTTTCATTTGAAATACTGAGATTAAATGTTCGACTATTTCTTTCAATTTCTTTGAACAATTGCTCGCTACAATCGCATCATCTACATATAAAACAAGGAAGGCTAAAACTTTATTGTGTCTATATGTGAATAAACAAGGTTCACTAATGTCTTTTTCCAATCCTACTTTAATTGCTTCTTCTGTGAACCTTTTCTTTTATTTCTTTGGACTAATCTTTAAACCATATAATGCCTTGTATAATGTACATACTTTCTTGTTTCTAGTTTGGTCATCGACTTCTAATCCTTCTGCTATTTCCATATATATTTCATCTTTATCATCTAATTTACCATTCAGAAAATCTGTCTTGGCAGCTAATTGACAAACTTCTAATTGTAAGTCTTATTTATTTATAATAGTGAAAGCTAGTCTAATCACTGGTAATCTGGTGTTACGTCTTGAGCATCAGCTACGAATAGACGATGGGCAAGACGTTCCAATATGTTAGTGGGGTATAAGGTTCGAATAAAGTCTAGTATCGTTGTTAAATAGAATAATATATTTTACAGTACCTTTGCTGTAGTAGCAGGCTCTAACTGCGTCGTGAAGAGAGTTTTGTAGTTGATGGATAGCAGATTGCAAGTGTAGAGATGTGGCAGGCTCGAACTGCTCGTTGAAGTATGTTGCGTAGTTAGGTAAGGCGTTGAACAAATAAAACACTCACAAGTTCACCAGTAAAAGACACGGATTTATTGTAAGGAAATGAAATGCTCAACGTACAAAGTAATGAAGAATAGTGTAGATAATAAATGTAGTAAGTATGTGATTGAGAAACAAGTGTCACAATATGTTCGAATTCAAGTAAGAAACCCGGCGGTGTACGAAGCTCGCGTAAGGAACTGTCATTCCGATTATTTTCGGTGTACCGCGAAGCCTCGCATTTCGCGCAATGCACTTACACTGCATTTTTAGTGTAACTCATTCGTGACCGACTTACACGTATTTTAGTTTTTTGATTTTAAATAAACGAACGTCTTATGACGTTACACTGGATACAGGAGCATATGTTTCACTGAATTCATATATCGTTTTATCTAGAAAACCTCTAATCGCGAATCTAGCTTTCCAGGATATCTCGTCATCTGCATCAAATTTTCTTTTAAAAACCCATCTGAAGTTTATAACGTTTGCTCTTTTACCATCTTTCGTCACAGTAGGTATGTCTACCAAACTCCACACGTCGTTGTCATCCATTGATTTTAATTCTTCTCTCACTGCGTTTTTCCATTTTATTTTCGAAATTCATAGCTTCAGCATAACTAGTCGGGTCTTTATTTATTACGGCCAATAGTACATAAATTAACTTCTTTGGCTAAAAAGCAAAACTGGTGTCACAGACAGTACATATATTGGCTTTACCTCCATTCATAGCCTTGTAATCCTTGGCTGTCTTTACTGTTCTTCTAGGTTGTTTTCTTAAAGCTTCTACTTCTAATTTCGACTGAATATCATTAACTTTTCTTTTTCTCGATTTTGCCTTCGCATTACTGTTTTGATTTATGTTTTTTACCAATTACACTTCTAGTTGCTCTTTTTCCATAAGTTTACTTGCTTGAAAATCTTTCTAATATAAACATACGTATTCTTCCTCTTTATCTTTTAAAACGACTTCTGGTTGTGAATTTATATCTTTCTCTACTTCGGCTTTATTATTTATATTTTTTTAGGTTAATTTCTCCTTGACTCTAACATGCTTTGAATGAAGAAATTTACCTGTGTTTGGATGCCATAATATATAACCATTTGTTGTTTGTCCTACTAAAATACCTTTAACTGCCTTGATAGAAAACTTAGTATCTTGGCATGTTCTAGTTGCATAGGCAACGATGCCAAACCTTCTTATTTTATCAACATGACACTTCTTATTGGGATCTATTAATTTTAACGGAGTTTTAAAATCAATTGACTTGTTTGAAGTCCCATCACATAAATTTATAGAAACTTCTACAGCCAAAGGCCACATACTTTTTGGAAGTCCTAAATCTACCATCAGCGATCTAGTCTTTTCTATAAGTGTTCTGTTGAACCTTTCTGCGGTTCCATCATGTGGGTGAGTATAAGGGCTTGCAAACTTAAGCTCTTTACCTTCTCTTTTCATCACTTCTAAGAATTTATCGGTAAATTCAGTTCCATTGTCTGCTCTAATATAACGGACTTTTTCATTCTTTGCTAATAAATTTCGAGAACTTACTAAAAAAATTTCTAAACAATCTCCTGACTCTGACTTATGTTTCACAGGATAAGCTTGTGCATATTTAGTGAAATCGTCTATAAATACTACTATAAATCGTTTTTGATCTGGATAAGATATGGGTTTTATGGGTCCTATAGTATTTAAGTGAATCATGTACAAAGGTTTTGGAGCTCTAGTTCTAACTTCAGAAAAGGGTGATTTTGACCATGTAGCTAAAATACAAGTTTCGCAGTTGATTATATTTTTGTCAAATTTTACGTTTTTCAAGTTTTCGTCTATTTTTTGCAACTCCTTTGAATATCCTAGCGAAGGGTGCCTTAACCTCACATGCCACAGCATTCCGTCATCAAACTTTTCAGAGTATAATTTTTCCAGTTCAAAAGGTGTAAATAAATCTTCTACTTCTTCAGAGTCTTCTAAACTGTCTATATCTAAGTGAAATTTAAGAATTTACTAAAAGGATTATTATTTACAGTCAGATTTTTTTTGGATTCCTTTTGAATAACCTCCCTCCCAATCTCAGCTCCACCATCCATTTCAGTGATTTATACTTCTAGATTTATATTGGATTCGGGCTGTGACTGAGGGAGTGACTCATCTATCATTATCATTCATGCATCGCATCTGTAACTTTGATAATCTTCTTCTAAACTTTCTTTCATAACTACTTTTAAAGATATAGTCCACTTCGGTTTACTATATGTGCCTGACAAATATTCGTCGTCTGTATCTTTATCAAAAATTATAAGATTCTTATCATCTAAATATACTCCTAAACTTGCATCTAAAAATTTTATAAGGGATAATAAATTTTCGCTAATATTTTCTGCAGCCAGGAAATTTTTCAACACTACGGACTTGTCCTAACTTATCTCACTTATTAATAATCAGATCACCTCAACCATCTATTTTAATATCAGCTGAACTATTTTTGTTGGCACTTTTAATAACAGCGCCGAGACATTTCTTAAAATTCTAACTCCAAGTTCTGTTCCAGGTAGGCAGTTACCCTGTTCAGCACTCCGGACATCGTAGTTGCTGCCTCTCTGCTGATGTACATCACGTCATCTAATTGCCTCAGCCTTTCTCTCATATTGACATTTGCTCCTCTTTCTGATGGATTCATGAAGGCTGCAGGTGTAGAGGGGCACAGAAGACTAGTGAATTGGTTGTTAAGTCTTTGGATAACAGCCTCGGAAAGAGCAACGATCGTGGCGTCATCCATGCCACTAATTTCTTGTTGTTGTTGGAGCGATGACGCTCCAACAGCTGACGAACTTGATGCAACACTGGTTGTATTAGCCAGTGGGCTTTGCGTGACTGCAGTCATGTCTGATGTTGTTGTCACAATAGTGGCTGTGACTGTGTCACTACTTTTTGTTTGAGTATTGGAAGCTTCTAAGGGATGTTCATTTGAGCCACTGCCAGCTTCATCTTGGTCATTTGCATCTATTGAAAATAAACGTCTAGTGAATGTTGGGATTTTATGATATATGTATGCTTCTAAATTGTCATCTAGTAGCGGATCCGCACTTCTACTTCTTAATGATGCATTTATTTCAAAAATCGAAATATTTTTCGTGCAAATATATATATATTACATCAGTAGAATCAAGAGATATGCATGTGATTGTCCTAATGGCCGAAGAACTGTCGGTTGCTGTTGTCATGTGGCGTCTGTGATTTATTATCTAACAAATGCTAGGTACCATAATAAAATATTTAGACCTGCCGAAAAGATGAGTACTCTTTTCAGAGAAGAAGCAGATGATCTAGGTCAGTTAAAAAAAATAAACCTCAACCAGAAAATGATAGTGAAAGAGAACCAGGCATCAATGAAGCTGGTAAAAAAAATCCACATGACTGAATATGAAGGACCGAGAATCGATTCTAACGGTTATAATAGTGATTGAATAGTTGGAAAGAATAAATTGTTACATATTTATTATTAAAAAAATTACTATATATATTTCTACGAGAAAATGTAATAATTTCTAGAAAAAGTATAATAAATGCAGACGAAGTGTATGATACACAAAAACTTTTGATTAATTATCGGATGGAATGTTTTTTTCTTCAATTTACCTAGAAATGAACCACCAATAATAAAAAAATATACAAGAAATAATTATAAGCTTGAAATCTCAATATTTCTTTCTCCTTTATACTATGTTTAACATTTATGAATATTTGAATAAACTTTAATTCACCTTTTAATGAAGTATAAATTAACTGTCATTGAAAAACATTCAAATCAATGCATTTAAGAACAGCCAAGAACAGTATTTAAAGCTATTCATCACATTAAGTTGCGATTGTTCCAGTCTATACTTTTCGATGGCGCGGCGCACCTCAGAATCTGGATAATATATTTTTGTAATATATTTTTATGTAGTTTTCGACAGAGTATTGTACAGAGGATCCTGTAGAGAATTGGAACCAATTTATCGGCGTGTATAGAATTGTACTGGAAAATAAACAAGATTTTCTGCAGAAATTTTTTTTGAACCTAGCAGACAAAATCGCATCTGCAAGTTTTTCAATATAAGTCTGTGCACATATTTCTGTAAAAAACGGTGCACAATTTTTTGCATACGGACATACACAGTTTTCTGCAGGTTTTATTATACAGATCTTTGCCCGATTTTCCAAATGATTTTGCAAAATACGTTTCCATGCACGTATATACAGGAAAATCTTTAAAAATTTCTGTAAACTTTTGTGCAAATATTTATATACAATTTCTTGTAAAAATATCTATACAAATATGTGTCGAAAAATTTTCAAGATCAAGCTGATAAATGGATTCCAATTCCCTACAGGATCCTCTGTATATTTTCCTGCAGAAATTGATAGGAAACTCTACAGAAATGGTACCCTGTGGAGGGTGATTTCGACGAGAAAACTAATTTTTCGAAACGAACCACTTTTCCGCGATTCAAATCTTCCTGCAGGAATCGAAACCCTGCGTGCATACGCTAGAGCCTCTTCACAAGACCTAGCACTGACAGGCACTCAACGGCATGAGGTCCAATCACGTCATTGCACACAACAGCATGAAGCGAAAGACGACGGGAAGAGTGGGAGAACCCAGCTGAGTTGACGAGAAAGAAGAACGGCGTGCCTCACTCTTCGCTTCGAGGCGGCAGCCCGAGCAAGTAGCTCTGTCTCTCACGATCGAGGCGCGAGTGGACTCCCCTCTCGGGTTTGTGAGCAGAGTCGTTCTCAAATGCGTAGATGCACCAGCAACTCAGAGACGCTTTGAGTGTTTCACTGGGCTCTCTGCAGTTGGATTTCTCCTCGAGGGTGATACACGAGGAACACGGGTATCCGGTGTGCTCTCGGAGTAAAGCGATTTTCTTTTTTCCACGAGTTTACCTACGCGTGGTCTGGCATATCAGCCGTTTTGCAAAAACGACGTGCTGCTCGTCAAAATTCTCTGGAGAGATATCTACGCCATTTTCTCCTTCGGTTTTTCTCAAACTTTCGTGTGCTTCGACAAGACGCCAAGCTGAAGCAAAAAACATGGTCTAATTCAAAGACAGGTGCTAAAGCAAAGAGTGCTTTTGCCACATTATCTCCGTTACGCATACGTGACTTTCAAACGCGATTCTTACCTTACAGAGATTACTTTTAATAGAATACGTTGTCATACGTAGGGTTAACCTCTGAATTTATTACTCAGTGAGCAGAGATCTTCCTCTTGTCATTTCTATTGATTGCTTGTCATTACGAGTCTCAAGTGAGAGAGGTTTGATTAGTAAACGAATTTATGTATTCGGTCATTTCACTAAAATGGGGTGCTGAAGGTTATTGTATTTCCTCGATTGATATGAAAATTGGGATATCTTGAGTCAATATAAATTGAATGAGTATATTGAATGATTATTTTGAGGTTATAATAAAAGCCTTAGTGCAAAGGAATAAAAAAAAAATTTTTCTCACGGTTATTGTCGTGCAAGACTTGACATGTTTCTTCTCTGTACTCGTAATTTGCTAGGAATTGTACAAACGGTTTTGCATGGATATTTTGAGAGTACGAAATTTAATGATCAGATTAAAAGGAAAATTATTGGGTGCGGTTGAATAATAATCGAGATTGTTTTCTAGATCGGTACTAATTGCTAGAATTGTTTCGCAACCGTATGACGGTATCTTTCGTTATCATTGTGAGGAATTACTCAGAAAGAGAGTTCTTTTCGTGCACTTGCTTAAGCGTAATGATTTTTTTTAATTTTTTTTTCATTAAGCCTTTAGAAACTACGAAGAGTTTATTTCGGCTACACTTGGGGTTGATACATTTTGAATACAATAACATTTTATAGATTACTTTTTTTGTGTACATGACGTTATATATTTAATTCGCACGCATTTAGAAAAGAAAGAATACATTTACAAGCGATAATGTCCGGTTGAGATACAATCGATTCGATATTTAGAGTCAAACAGTAGCCAATTTTTCGGAGGTTTCTGATGAGTACGCGACGTTGTTTATCATACAACGAACATTGCCATGTAACATGATTTATATTTTTATCTGCCTTGTTACATTTACAGATAGGGCTTCTAATAATATTTATTCTGGCTAAAGACGCAGCTTGGTTATAATGATTGGCTCTGATACGCGCGATTGTAGTTACAAATTTACGGCTAAGGTTTTGTCCCGAAAACCAGGGAGATCTTTTATCTTTGAAATACATTTCAAAAAAAATTTTGCCCGTGAAATGGCCTTGTTTTTTTTATAAACTCGTCGGTATGTTGTTTGCATTCGAGTTTGAACATTTCGTATTTATCTGTGAAAGGGCATGACTGTATGTCAACTAAATCAAATTTCGTGGCGCTTTTGCCAGCTGGTCTGCAGTTTCATTACCTTGTATTCCTTTATGAGCGGGAACCCAGTATAGTTTTAGAGAAGTGTTGTGAGTGTTTTTTTTATTGTAGATACCATACAGTTCTTTAGTTTCAAGTATATATGGATTAATCTTTATATCAATTTTGGTATTTTGGAGAGCCAATAGAGCACTAAGTGAGTCAGAAAAAATACAAATATTTCGATGTTGATTTTGTAAAGTGAACGAGAAAGCTTCCTTCAAAGCGATGCACTCTGCTGTGTAGACGGAAGATTCCGGGTTCATTTTTTGGCTAATTGATACGTTTGTTTGGCGACAGAAGCAGAGAAATCCTACGCCAGAAGAAGTTTTGCTACCATCCGTATACAACGCTAGAGCATCGTTTTTTACAATGAGATCGAGTATCATTTTGTCAGGATTATCAGCCTTTTCCAAAGCTTTGCCAAAAGACGTATCGACTATCAGAGTAGAGAACAGCGTTTCGCAGTAATAGCAATATAAGTTATAATTGGGTTTGGCTATTATATTTGGTTGTGTATCGAGAAGCTCAGACAGCGTTTTAGTGAACATTTTTTTGTTTTGCGCTTTTTTCTTCTTGCTTATGTTATGATGGTTTTTGAAAGCTCGAACGATTTGGATACTAAAATTTGAACTCGTTTTAGTCACAAATTTTTTGCATAGTTGTTTGACGTGCGCTGTCAGCAATGGTAACTTTGATTCGGCTAGCAAGATGTTTTTCTGGGTACAGTACGGAAACCTAGCGCACATCTAATAGCACGATTTTGAATACTTTCCAATTTATCAATTTGTTTTTTGCGGGTCGGGAAGTAGATGAAATTTGCGTAATCAATAATCGCCCAGACGTAACTCTTGTATAGCGTGATAAGAGTCAGCACGTCAGCTCCCCACTAGGTACCACAAAGGAATTTAACAATATTTAATGCCCTGGAGCACTTTTTATGAACTTCGTCGATTTTCCTGTAGAAAGTGAGCTTGTAATCAAAGAATACTCCGAGAAAACGTACTAACTCGCTAGACTTGATTTTCTGGTTTCCAATTTGTAGTTCGACACTACTAGGAGGAATTTTTTTGGTTTTGAAATGAATGGTAATAGTTTTATCTGGAGCGAGTTCTAAGCCGAGTTGCTGAAGGTTTACTTGTATATTTTATGGCGTTTTGTAGGATGCTTTTAGCTCTTTTGACAGAGCTGAATTTTATATACAGTGCAATATCATCGTCAAATTGAGAAATTGTGATGGTTTTTTGAAGATCTTTAACTATGCTAGCAACGTATAAAATGTATAAAAGAGGACTAAGTTCTCTACCCTGAGAGACACCTTCGTACATTATGATTGGTTGGTCGCCGGTTTCGTCAGTATAGGCATTTCTTTCAAAAGTTAGAAATTTAATAAAGAGAATGAGTTTTTCAGGGAAGCCGATAGAAGCAAGGACATTCAAGTGTACCGATTTGCACATTATTAAAAGCACCGCGGGCATCAAGAAAAGCCGCGACGACCTCTTTTTTTTCTAGAAAGGCTTCTTCTACTTTTAACGTAAGATTGCTGAAATTATCAGAACGCGAGTGTCCTTTACGAAAGCCGTGTTGACTAGGAGGAATTAACTCGTTCGTTTCTGCCCACCATTGCATTCTATTTTTGATCATAGTCTCAAACAGTTTGCAAGGGCACGATGTTAAAGAGATTGGTCGCGAGCTTTTACCGTCACTTTTAGGGATGAAATGAACGTACGCATTTTTCCAGTCCTCAGGGAAACAGTTTTTCTCATACATTTGATTAAAAATGTCAAGCAGAAGAAGTTTAAATTTGATTGGTAAATAAATCAATATTTCAAAATCGATCCCATCAATGCCTGGCGAAGAGTTTATATTCTTGGAGTTCAGCGCAGCATTAAACTCGACAAAGGAAAAGTGTTTTTCCAGGAGTTCGTTGTTCTGGCAGATAGGGATTTTAGAAGGGCTGATTTTTTTAGAAGGGCCATTCTAAATTATTTCGACCAGGTCTGTACCTTGACATGACCGATTTTGATGAAACTTGGTATACTTGTTGGTAATGTAAAGATAAACATCTGTGCCAATTTGCAAGTCAGTATGTTAATTATTACGAAAGTTATTGATAATTAAAAAAAAATTAACTTTTTTTTTTGAAAGCGAATATCTCGGTAACTATTTGAGCTATCGGGATGAGCCTTGTT
>JAWWMK010030189.1:0-14295 GCA_035047105.1 Galeopsomyia nigrocyanea
CGACTGTAAAATACTGAGTGACAGCGAATGTGAAGTTGTGTGCGAGGTTCGGCAAGGGCACAACAATCCGAAGGTGCGTGACGACTGCCTTCTGTGTGGTAGGGAGTTTTATATTCTAAAAAATAACTATTAGAGTCCATTATTGTATCGTGATTCGCGAGTGGGCAAGAAAATTCGTGAGGCGCCTGCAGAAGCCTAAGCAGAAACTCCGAAGAGGGCGTAGGAAGACGAGTCCGTTTATCCTCCAATAACTAGAGGTAAATTATTTTTATTTGCAGTAGTTGGAGTATTTTTTTCTTATCTCATTCAGTAATTATCTTTTAATGTACGCCGAGTGTCATCGGATACGGCTCACGTAGGCGGCGGCGCGCGGTCATGAAGCACGCGGTACGAGCGAGAGCGAGAGATGTCCGCGCGTGAGAAAGAGAGATGAAGGAGTCGAGAAAGAGAGAGAGAAAAGAGATAGAGGAGAGCG
This sequence comes from Galeopsomyia nigrocyanea, assembly GCA_035047105.1. Lineage (NCBI taxonomy): Eukaryota > Metazoa > Arthropoda > Insecta > Hymenoptera > Eulophidae > Galeopsomyia > Galeopsomyia nigrocyanea. The sequence continues at coordinate 476 of JAWWMK010030189.1, forward strand.
CGCAGGAGAGACATAGAGAGTAGAGCGCAAGAAACGTTCGAGAGAGAAAGAGAGAGAGAGAGAGAGAGCATCGGATGTTAATACACGACGTATCAAATGAGAGAGAACAACGTATGTTAATACACGGAGTATCAAATGCCTCTACATGTAACACGATCGGTACGCACGCGGGTCGAGCGAGTTTGAGAGAGAGAACGCATGGTCAATCGTTTGCTTGGGTTCGCATATCCCCCGCGTAATAGGGATGTTCACGGCGAAAAGCGTGATACGTATAAACGAGTAGGTATAGGAGAGAGAGAGAAAGAGAGCTAAGAAAATCTGATTAAAAAAAAACGTTGACCATATGCGGAAGTTGTACATTATGATACATGAGCCGGCTACTATAGGCCGTCGGCATGAGCGATGAGTCACTCATGTTTTGACGGCCCATAGTGGCCAGTTAGCTGCTTACGGCGATTTGAAAAATTTTTCAGCGTTCAGATTCGAAAATTATATTGGTCATATTAAAAAGTTACTTAACAGTGGCAGACTACCCCTACAACAATTTATGCGGAGATGTGCAGAAATTGAGAACAGTCAAAGAGGAATCCCGAGTGTATCTATTAACAACAAATTCGATTTGCAACAGCCGTGCAGTATGGACCCATAACAGCAGAATTTTCCAGCGTACAGCAATACAAAGTTAGAGTATATCAAACATTTAAAATAAATTGCTGTGACGAAAAAAATAACTACGTGTATGTCGATAATAAGCACGTCGTGAAAATTCATATGGATGACATTACAGTTGATTGAGATGGTGTTCTTGCAATATTTCAAACAGAAACGGTACAGTATCTTATTGTTCCTCCGTATTTAACTCGCTTCGTCGTGGGATTCATCGTTTCGCTGAAAAGCTGCTGCAAATATTATTGACATTAGCTCGCTGAAACTTAGGGCACGTTCGATTATATAGTCCAGTAAAGAAGACCGAAATCTATAATTCTTTTTTCGATCGCTTCGATCAGGTTGATAAAGTCAATTTTGGGGCGGCGAATCGAATGCACTTATTCGAAGGTCTCGCATCGGCCGAGAAATAGTGAAAATCTCGGAAAAACTGTTCAGAATCTAGGTTTTTCGCATTTGTACGCGCAACGGTAAGGAATATCGAAAAAAGTTCAGTGTGAAAGTTGTAGAGCGACTAATTTCACGTCGAAATGTGTCCTCTTCCGTTAACTTTCATTCAGTATTTCCTATTTTTCCGACTGTTTGCGAACTGACTGAAATTTATCGGGGGCTTTCCAGTAGGGAACAGCTGACGTTGCATAGTGCGCACTGCGCACACTCTTGCCTTCTGTCCAAATTATTCAAAAAAGTTCCCCGAACTTTGTCTTTTACTTGATTTTTATTATTCTCTTCCTCAATTCTAAAATTATCACAAACGTAATTCACTAATAAACCAGTTCTTCCTTCACGCGGCACATCTTTATTACGAAGAATTTCACTGTATAATTCACGATGACCTACGATCATTTGTATGATGCACTTACAATTGTGAAAATTTTTTTTACGCGTAGGTGATCTTTTCACGTTGATGGTTCGTTGTAATTAAATACTTCTGGGTGATTTTATTTGCATGAATGATGACGGAGTTGTAGCATAAACAAATAAATAGTCAAGAATACATAGAGTAAATCAACTTTATTTTAACGTGGATTTTATTTCACTATGTGGAAATCAAAATCGCTGTTTCATAATTTATGAATCATATAGTCCTAACTGAGATAATCAAATGTGACAATGTAGCGTAATTTTTAAATAATATTTTGTATCAAATAATGATGACCAATACTATTGTCATTATTATCAATTATATGTATACTTACATAGTTTGTTTTTCAAAAGATTACCAATAAAACTGAAAAAAATGAAGTGACAATTTTTTCATTAGAATAAACATTCAAGTAGTAGCAAAAATTTTACAAAATATTCTATTTATTGATTGTATTGAAACTTCTATAAAATATTATTGGGTATTTGAATAACTTGGTAGTCCAAAAAAGAAGAATAGGCGTTGTTTTGCCTAAGACCGGTAAATGTTTCAGTACTTTTAAGAAGTATTCATATGAATGGAGAAGATTTGGATAACATTATTCCTAATAATCAAAAATTCATTATTGACCTCTGATCTATTTCTCTTTAGATATTGTATGCACCAGAATTTTAAAAGTTGCCTTTGAACATTTTGACTTATGTAAATAATAGACATTTTTATACAGGATACAGAAAAACAGAAAAATATGCGCGCGGAGCGCGCTACTCAACTCTAGTTATTATACACGGGATTGTGGTTTTTTACCATGTTTCAAATAAACGTCATACGCGCGAAACTAGTTTCTCAAAGTTTTCATGCTCTTTTACTTCGACGGAGCAAATGCGATTTATCAATTTTTACCGTCAGTAAAACGAAAGTGTGATGATATTTGTTGAATGCGGTGCAGTAAATATGAAAAAATTGGAGCGCTGAAATGATGCTGCTCGTGCGTTTATTGTCAGAGCACCGTTCTGAGCCTTAACGTTAGTCGGTCGGCCTATCGTTATTAGTTTCCTGAAGTCCTAGCCGCTCTTCATGAGCTTGACCGTGCCAAAAAAGGTTTCTGGGCGTCAGCACGGGCGGCGCCAGTTCGGCGTGATTCTCCAGCGCAAGACTCGGCTATTAGCAACGACGCCAACTGCTGGTGATGCCACAGCTGTGGGAGGTAGCGGTGACTGTTTTGCACAAGGACCCATTGAGGACGCAGGCGTTGCGTTGATAATGACAGAGAGTCGTCGAGATTTTCATGTATGTACGTCGCTTGGCGGCTTTTTATGGCAAAACGCACCCCTGCGCTGACGGGTGCAAGCACACATTCTGCCGCTCCAATTTACTACTTTTTAAAGGCGTACTTCCATTGTTACGAAAGCTTTTGCCTGCGCTTACTATGTTTATTGCAATGTAATTGCTGCGACACGTTCTAATTTTTGTTTAAGTCTAGAAAAATGTTTACTTAGGCTTATGCCAATGACAATGCAATGTTTTATAACATTTTTTTTACTCTTCGTTTCTTGTTGCTTTCAAATGTATGTATATTTAGTCCTTTAACTCTTTAATAAAAATTCCAAAAAATATTTTATAATCTACATTTACGTGGGAACACCTTCATTATTGGATAAAAATAATGTTTGTTGCTTTTTCATTTTTTTTCAATCGTTTTAACAACGTTATTTGAAAATTGCAAGCAAATTTGTACAACGTTGTGCCAACGTTTGACTATTTGGAGTACTCGAGCTCAACGTTAGGACAGCGGTTCCGCAACGTTCGAAACTGTAATTCTGGATCGATACCAATCATTTTACAAATATCTCGGTTACGTTGGGACAACGTTACGGTGTTCGCATGCTTTTCGTTGTAAAAATGTTACGACAACGAAAGAACACGTGAAATACAAATTTACCTTCCGTCTAGACAACATTGCGCAACCGTTGCGCAACATTTTTGCAATTTCCATTGCACTTGACCCTTCCAACGTTGATGCAACATTGTACAACCGATCGGCAACTTACTGAAAGGACGTTGGGATAACGTTGGCAGCCAATAAAAACGGACATTTTACCGGTTGAGCCAACGTTGCCACAACGATTTTTTCGGTTGCGCCGGTCGGTTGGCAGGTTTGGCTATACCCGTTGTGACAAAGCTTTTACAACAAAGTTTGCCGGCTGGGAATCATCCTTTTAAATTGAAGCAATTAGTACAAGTGTCCTAGAATATTATAAAGGAATTTTGCTTTGAAAACTAATTTCACGAAATTAACTTACATCTAATAATAATCAACGTTATAGTTGAGTCTTTTAGAAATATTTCATAAGCTTCGGAGCTTATAATCAAATTCTCATTGTTATCATACACAATATTCATTTCAAAAATTGAATCTATTTCAGCTTCACAATCGGTTTTCTATTTAGGATTCGTTCAAAATAATTTTTGCAAATTTTTTTTTTTTTTTTTTTTGCTTCAAAAAATGACAGTTTTGTAATTTAGTGTTAGCCTAACGATCGAAGTTACAGGTAGCTTTTCTTTTGAAGCAATTCTCGTTTGTATGTAGGATAGTTGGTACTGGCTATAAAATATTTACACAGTGCGACAAATTACCTTCAGTTGCTTTTAAAACAATTTTCACAATTGTCAAGAAATTTGATTCTATATGTGAAGTAAATTGTACTTGCTCTAAAATATTTACAAAGTCAAGGTGTTCAAAATTACAGTCAGCTTTTCTTTAAAAGCAATTTTCATAAATATTTCTAAGACCCTACCACTCCGAGGTACACGCGCATTGCGTACGACGGCACTCGAGGCTTTATAACGCACCCTCGAGCGCCGGTCGCTTTCACTCTACTTCCGTAAAAACACCAGTATACACGACTCTCTTCATCCGAGTCTACTAGCCAGAGGCTAAACGGGATACGCGATCTCTCTCTTCAAGTACATCCAAGTCTAAGTAATAAACCAGTCATCTAACCTATCCCACCGTCTACTTATTCCTTCGCCTAGTCTCGGCTAGACGATAGGCGGGAATCCAAAGAACTCTCAACAGCGTGTGGTCCAGCCGTCACGGAGAAGTCACCACACGTGAAAATATTGTTTAATTCTTAAAAACTTTTCAAAATATTGATATATTGGTCTGAAAATTCTTACGAATGTTTATCTTTATGTCACTAATAAATGTACCAAGTTTAAAGAAATCGGTGACTGTGAAAAAATATTTTGTACGAACTAGCCTGGAATATGCCTTTTGCTTCTACGATCCAAGTGTGATAAAGCCTATAGCTAAGCAAATTTTCCATCCCTAGGTTACTAGACCTACAGTTTATTGCCCAGTATCTACTTTTACTGGCCCAGTGGGATCCGAATCACGGTAAGAACCACAATGTTGGTTTAGGCACATACACTTTTTGAAAAAAAGTCAAAGGTACCCATCGGAAATCGAACCAAGGCCTTCCGCATGGGAGTCCTACGCTTTATCTACAAGCCAATGTGGCTCTCTCATTGAAAAACTCATATAATTTTCGATAAAATTCATTCGAGAGAACAAAAATTTCAAAATTGTGTTTTTTCTAAAAAAAATTTTGTACAATAATTTTAATTTTAGGTCAGCCATAATTGTTCTGTTGATGTCAATGGTGAATGAAAAACAACCTTTTTCTTTGAGGTGCGCAGTTTTGTATTGTTTTCAGTGCTTTTTATACAAGAATGATGGCAAGCAAATACAACTTCTGCAAACTCTTCTTCCACAAGGAAATGAAACTCTACTAACAACAGGTTAGATTCAGATTATTTCTGTATTTTTTTAACCATGGGTACGTACACAGCTAGCAAGGGAATGTTTCCAGGTGTAAATCTCGGATCTTCTTAGAATTTTGTAGATACGAAGTATGTACAAAAAAATAAAGAAAAACGTTGGTTTTAGCTGCTGAGATATATATGGTGACCTTATAACAAAGTCTCGTACTTTGCAATTTTAGCATAAAATCAGATAAAATAGGCAATTCTACTTTCATCTTTATTCTTTCTAGATGTAGCAGTTTTGGATTTTTGGAAGATACCTATCCTCCTGTATTTCTCTTACTCTTTCCAATAGTGTCACTTGTAAATGTGTATATATGTATATATGTGTATAAATATTTTTTTTCCAATAAAAATACATGGAAAACGTGATTTTTCGATTTTTTCGGTAAGTAACCATTTATCGCTCCAAGTGGTTTTCAATTGGATATATATATATATATATATATGCACTAGGAGGCTCCCTCTCCCCGTGCTCGCTCCGCTCGTCAACCCCCCAGAGGACAAGTAACATTAGGTTTGCAAAAATAACAGCAATAGAAATAAATAACTTTACATTTATTTACGACTTTAATAAACACGATATTTTACATCTATTTCTCCAACACTTGTGATTCCGAATATCAGCCGTATTGATATTCCGGCGTTCCTGCTCAAAAATATATCGCTGGAGGTTTTGGATGAACACTACACTTCTAGCACTTAGTATAGAGCTTAATTTGAGCGGTAAATTACAAAGAATACTGGTGACAAACACTATAATTTCCACGCTAAAGTTGGAGTTACTTATACGAACGTAAATGGTATACCGTGTCTGTACTGAATCTCTTGAGTTCACGATGAGTTTCTCGCGCCAACATCAGAGATCTTTCGTGCAAATATTGGAGATACTTCGGGCCAATATAGAAAAATAATAACGCAAATATTAAAGATTGTAACGGGGAATTAGGCTTTCAAGCCTAGCCCCTTTTCGGCGCTCTCTTTCGCCGTTCTGTCTGCCGCCGCCAAGCTGAGAGTGTGTAAATGCATGTGCATAGTCTCACGCTCGATTCTTCTTTCCGAATTGTTGGCGGCGGATGATTGGCGGAGAGACAGCAAGGCTCAACGAGACATCGGTGGAAGAACGAAGAGAGAAGAGAGAAGAGAAGAGGGAGAGAGAGAGAGAGAGAGAGAGAGAGAGAGAGAATAGAATAGAATAATTTTTTATTACTGTATAGTATGTTGTACATATAACAGAGTTGTGCATTAAGCGAATGCACAAGATAAATACATTGAAATACTTAAAAATTAATAATACAACTAACAAGTAAAAGAGTACGTAGCTGTTCAGTTAGCGTGTCGTTCCTTGACGAAGAAAAATTTAAAAATGAGTTGTTTGAATGAGTGGATCGATGAGGCATGTCGGATGGTGGATGGTAATGAGTTCCAGAGGTAAGCTGAACTTATCTGGAAGGAGTTGCGGAACGTTTCAGTGCGGAACTTGGGAATCACTAGTGGTAGCGCGTCAAATCTCGGTTCGTAGCGATATATTTTTTCTTTGAAAAAACTAGAGAAGTAAGCTGGAGTTCCGGTCGTGAAATACTTGAAGACGATGCATGCCTTGAAATAGTTCCGCCGACCACTAGTTGTCAGCCAGCCCAGCTCACGCCTGTACGAAGAGATTTTTGCACTCTTACGGAGACCAAACACATATCGTGTTCCGGAATTAACAGTTCTTTGTAGTAGCAAGTTCTGTTCATTTGTTAAGCTATCGAAGACAACAGAGCAGTAATCAATTAGGGGGAACATGAGAGCTTGAACAAGATGCTTTCGCAGCTTGAGAGTAGTGCTCCTACGGAAAAAGTTCAAGCGGAATAGAAGAGCATTAGTTTTCTTCCTAATGCTTAAGATCTGCTCACCCCAATTCAGCTTCGCGTCAAGAATCACACCAAGACTGCGAACCGACCTCTCGAGAGGGAGGTTAACCCCAAATACGCTGATGTGTCTCGCTGTTAAAGTCGGCAACCTATCAACGTAGTAAGATGAGCCGAAAGCAATTGCTTTCGTCTTATCAACGTTGAGATTAAGTCGATTCGCAGTGGCCCAGCGAGAAATCCTCTCAGCCGCCCTGCCCATATTAACTAGGCAGACCTGAAGCTCCTCAAAAGCACACTGAGCATAGACCTGTAGGTCGTCAGCGTACACGAGGTGAAACAAATCAGCATCCATGCCAGTCATGATGTCATTGTTAAAGATAATGAAGAGGAGTGGACCAAGAACAGACCCTTGAGGCACACCCGTATTGAGAGCTTTGAAGAGACACGTCCCCCTCACCTATCACGGCTTAACAACGACCAGTCAAATAAGAAGCCACCCAGCGAATCACTGACTCCGAAAAGTCCAGAGCTGCCAGCTTCCTCAAGAGGGTCGAAGGCTTTGCTGAAGTCAAACAGTAGCAAGGTGGTGACCTCCTTACGATCAATCCCGTCTCTGATATCATCAGTCAGCTTGAGTAGAGCCGATTGAGTGCTACGTCCCGGCCGAAAGCCGGACTGTTGTGGGTCGAGGAAGTTACGCGACTCCAAGTATTCGGATATCTGATTATGGATAATTCGTTCCAGTACTTTCGATAAGAAGCAAAGGAGAGAGATTGGCCTGAAGTCATTAAGACACTTGGGCACGGAGAACTTATTCAAGGCTAGAACCAGAGAGCGTTTCCACCTATCCGGGAAGACACCGTTGAGCAAGGATTGATTGAAGACGCGACAAAGGTAAGGACCAGTAACTGGAAATGACGCTCTGATTATGCACTGCGGTATTTCGTCAGTGCCACGAGCCTGAGAAGTTGAGCGCAGGACAGCCTTCTCAATCGTTTGAGTTGTGATTTCAGAGAATGAAAATTTCTCGCCAGTTTGCTCGAGAGCAAAGTCACTCAAGTACTCATCAACTGGGAGAGCATGAGCATTGAAGGAGATGGAAACGAAGTGAGAATTGAGATCCTCCACAGAAAAGTCCGCATAGCTGGAAACAGTTTTAGGACAGATGCCCAACTTTCGCAGTTCCTTCCAGATTTTAAAAGGATCAGTAAGTCTCGAAAGTCTATCATGGTAATAGGACAATCTCGATGACTCAATGCTGTTATGCGCTGTATCACGAGCGAGCCTGTAGTCTAGAAGATCCAGCGGAAAACGAGTTCTACGATAGCGTCTGTAGAGTCTGTCTCGCTCGACGAGCAGTTCTCTGTGATCAGCAGTAAACCAAGGATGTTTACGAGGCTTGGAGGGGTCAATGCACATGGTTTTGAATGGAACACAGTGCAGTACAGCACTGTCCAAGTTACCATATAGGCAGTCGAGCGTAGCATCAAGCGAGGAATCGGCCTCATCGAGGATAGACCAGCTGCAAGACCTCAGGTACCCAGTCAACTTCTCGACGCTGACTGATTTGAAATCTCGATAACTGAAGTCCTGGACTTCAGCGCAAGGAATCGAGATATCCAGCTCGGTGGAGATCAGGTCATGTCCTGCAATAAAAGGCACATCAGTCTTCCAGTGAGACAACACAGAATCGTTCTCGTCGACAAGACAGAGATCGATCCACGTATCAGAAGTAGCGGTGCGATGGGTGGCACCGTAGGGAATAAGGTGCAGCGAGTTTTCGTCGGCAATCTTTCGAATAAATATCGCGTCATCATCATCAGTCAACAGGAGATTAGAGTTAAAATCACCTAAGACAACTTTGGAGTTGTAGTCATGGAGGTACTCAGAGAGATCTTTGATAAATTTGTTATTAAGTCCTTTGAGGAAGGGCGAATGAGATCTGCGATAGACTACAGCAACAAAGATCGGGTTACCTCCCTTAGGTGTCACACTCACGAACAAGTATTCAAGAAAGCCAGGAGAGATGTCAATGCCAGGAAATCCTGGCCATTCTCCAGACGAGCAAAGAACAGCTGCTGTTAAAAAGCGGTGTACTTACAGAGCCACGCCACCACCAGCAGTGCAGCGATCACGCCTGAGGAGGGAGTATCCCTCGAGTTCGATAAGAGAGGAGTCAATATGAGGCCCCAACCAAGTCTGACAATGACAAGATGATAGGGCTTGCCGGCTGACAAGAAGTGGCGCAGACTCTCCATGTGCGCTCGTAAAGAGTTGGCGTTAATGTGACATACCCGCAGGGAGACGTTCGTCAAGGTCGGCACATCACCGCAATCCTGCAAGATAGAGAGTGGTGAGCGAATGCGTGTTCACCGCAATCCTGCAAGATAGAGAGTGGTGAGCGAATGCGTGTAAAATCATGAGGCGATCGTGCCCCTACCTCTCGTGGTAGCTCTTCTTGCCCTTTTCATCCCTGCCGTGAAAGTCGCAGAAAGAGCGTATGACAGCGAAGGAAAACAGTTTGAGATTGACTTCCGAGTCGCTCGATTTCCATTCCCGAGTTGCCTGCCATGCGACGCTGCAACCCGTTCAAGTTTTGTGTGCAACAAGCGGTTGTCGTTCTCAAGCCGCGCAGGCCTGTCATCGCTCCTGCCGTCGAGACAGTACGGTGTTGTGTCAAGAGCAATCGCTGCTGGAGCGGGGAGCAACTCGCAGATAGCCCGTTGCTCCTGCTCCAACTGCTGCAATCTGTCTTCATTCACCTGTGACAGAGCTGTTGCACCGTTGTACCCTACAACAGACTCAATGAGCGCACGCAGTTCGTGCTGCTCATTGACAATATTCTCCTGCGCCCTTTTAATAGCTTTGATTTCACTCTCGCCCGACTCAACGCGCCGCAGCAAGCTAGGTAAGGAATCAAGAGCCTTGATTTTTGCGTGCAGTTCCGACAGTTGAGTCTCGATGGTGATGAGTTTGTTAAGCTTGTCAAGGTGCTCAAGCTTGTCGAGTCTGCTCAGAACTGCGTCCAGAGCAGTATGATCAGGTGGTTGAGAAGGGCGCATCGAGGACAAAGAAAGAGAATTGGAGCGTCTTCTTGATCCATCCTCTGCGGAAGTTGAAGTGCCGCCAGAGCTCGCGCGCAAACCGGGCGCAGGAGGAGGGGGCGAGGAGAACGGCCAAAAGGCAACTGAGGAGCTTTTTTCGGGTTGCCAGCACCAGTGACTTTGGCTTGCAGGGCGCATGCATCACACAGCCACGACTGGTTGGCGCCCTGCTTTCTGACACCACATTTAGAGTGCAATAAAATATTGCATGTCGAGCAAGGGTGGATCTTATCCTTGGACGCCTCACCCTTAGTACACTTGCTGCAAATCTTGATGTCAGGCATGGTAGATGCAAAGTGAGACAAGAGGCAGACGTAAACAAGCAGACGAGATATGAGCTTAGATCACTGACAAGGAGGAACACTGACCAGTGATACGAATTGGCAGTCGGTAAGAGAGGGTGTCCACGTTGTTGACGAGAGTGAGAGAGCAACAGTGCAGCGATTGTCGAAATCAAAGAACGAGATGACTATGACAACAAGAAGAACAATAGACAATAATGTTCACACACTGCATCGCACTATACTCACAAACACAACTGCATATACAAGTCAGCTGCAGACAAGAGTTCACGAGCCGCCGACAGCAACCAGCGGGAGAAGAACACTCTACAATGGCCAGCAGGCATTAGAACGATACATCAGCGTCGACACGTGGCAGCAATAGATCGCCAGGGTTCTTACAGAAATTCTGCTAGGACAAATGCCCAAAAGCAAATATCAGTCGACAAAAAGCCTGCGAACCCCTCCGACGACCGCTGCCTGCAACAGAGTCACTCGAGCAGAGTGAAAAACAACGTTACAACGTATTTTTTAGCAGAGCGCAAGAGAGTGACGTGTAGACTTACCAGCTGAGAGAGAGAGAGAGAGAGAGAGAGAGAGAGAGATAGAGAGAGAGAGAGAGAGAGAGAGAGAGAGAGAGAGAGAGAGTCGCGGATTCATCGGACCCGCGTACCTGCACGAGTGAGAAATAGATAGCTGCAGCGTTGCGCTGTGCGCGCATCGCGCACGAGCCGGAAGAAGGCTCACTTTCCATCTGGACGCCGGTGAAGCCGGCAGTTCGAGCAAGGCGCGCGCTGCAGCAAGAAAGAACGAGAGAAGTCCCCGGGCGCGTACGAGAGGAAGGGAGGACGCCATTATCCAGGACGCTGCCGCCTGCATCTCTGCGGGCCGAATACGAGCCGGGACGCTCCCGGCCTTCACCAACAGCAGCGTCCACCTAGCCGGCGCCTCCTTCATCAACGGCACGCCCGGGGCTTAGGCGAGCAGCATCGTCGAGCAGGCGCCATCCATCAACTTCGATGCCGTGCAGCACGGCCGAGCACGGTGAGGTTTTTCGTCGCTCTCTTTCTCTTCCTCGCGTTCTCGCGTTCGGGTGTGTCGGCAGCAGGGAGTCTAACCTCTGGAGCGCGCGATCGTGCCCAGAGTGTTGGCTCGCTCGCGGCCTTTGTCATCGTCGCCGAGGACTCAGCGCAGTAGCGTGAGCACGAGTGTTCCCTGCTGCATTGGAGCTCCTCGAGCGTCGCCGCGCGCTCCGCCATTTTTAGTTTCGAGTGTGTTTTTACTATGATATTCCTGTACAGTAGCTATAAGTTTATTGAATAAAGTGCGCACTTAAGCTAAGATCTGGTGTTCACCCTGTAATTTATCCTCTCCACCACCTACATGAAAAGTCTCTCGCGCGAGTCGTTCGAGGTGCAGGCCCAGCGCCTCGTTCAGCGCTATTTTCCTCTTATAAAATAATTCGTAAAGTAGAATCACTGGCTGTTTCTTTTACATAAGTAGATTCCTCTTTTACAAAATATACCCCCTCAGTGCTGAATTTTTCATGCTTGCGATGAACCTCGAGGCAATTACATCAGAAATTTCTTATGTAAACCTTGATGGTTCACTCCGAGTGCTATATCCCTCGCGATCACGATGAACCTCTCGCATCAGCATTGATTATCACTGAAGAAAACGTCGATGGATTTCCGCATCACTACTGCATCTCTCGTACTCTCTAAAGTTGAAGATTTCTAACTCTAAAGTTGCAAGTATTCTGCTCCAATACTGGAATTCTCGCGCCTGCGATGAACCTCGCGCCCTAACATCGTAGATCTCTAACGCAACGGTCGATGATTTTCCGCGCCAGTCTTCAATCTCTCGCACTTACAATCAATTTCTAGCATCAGTGTTGGATCCTTCGTGCTCACGATGAACCTCTAGTTCCAACATTGGAGATCTCCGAAGTCGTTAGTTTTCTCCGCCAGCACTACATCTTTCACACTCCCAATTCATCTCTTACGCCAAAGTTGGAAATCTTTAGAACAAAAAAATTAGAGGTATAAACAGTCGCGGTCGTGAGTCGCATGCGAGTAGGTTGCAGGTGCTTCGCTACTCTATATACAATAAGTTGGCGATTTCGGGCTCCACCGAAAGTCATTTCTTTTTTTCCTCACTTCCACGTGTTTGATATCGATGTTTTGAAAAGTCAAATAGGAAGTCTACATTACCACCTATCACCCGAATAAAGTTTCAGCTCGATCAATGCAGTTTTGAGAAAGTTATTCGAGTAACCAAATATTTAGATAGTTCATTTTCACGTACAGATTTCCGTTTCACTGTCTCAGTTTCGTCTAACGCTTGGTAATATATGTCACGTTGTCGTTGATAAAATATGAGTAATTCCTATGCTGTATACAGGCATATGCGTATATCACTATAAATAGAGCCTAGTATGCGCGCGCTGCTATAAACAAGTATGAGTGTGTGAGTGCGCGCACATATATAGTTAGTCAGTAATGTAGCCCACGAGCGAGCGCATCTATATGATATACATTCACGCAATATGTAATATAAATGTATCTTATTAATCATTAACGATTATGAATAAATAATCTCATCACTATTGTAATTAAATAAAATCAAGATGAATAAAATAATTATTTCACGATCCAACCTCTAAATATTAACAGTCGTGTAGTGTGCGCTCTCTACGTACAATACGTAAAAAACGTGATTATCATCAATCGAATCACATGATCGAGCTGCGGGGCTCGGTAAACTCGGTACATAACCTACAAATATGCACTCGAGACTCAAACTGGTGAACTGTTCGTTTCACAGAAATAAAATAGATAATATATGATATAACTATTTATGATCCTTGTACCGTGAGTAAAATCCCCCCCCCCCTTCACACACATTTCAAGAAAGGTAAAACTGTCATGAGAGTAGGCTTCAGAGACTGTTTTCAAATCAATTTTTAGAACGCAATCAACGTTAAGCAAGTACATGGAAATTAATTTGAACTACATAAGACAACGTGTCAGAAAGCCATGTTCGTTGCGAATAGCACACCGGCACACAATCGACGAAAATAACAAAAAAATGGACAAAATTCCAATTACACGCAAATTTGAGATGAAAATTAAATTTTGTTAGATGAAAATGTTCTATTGTGTATCTAGTTTAAGAAACCAAGTCCCTTGCAATGATATCGATAAATGTTTCTAGGCAA
>JAWWMK010030200.1:0-14294 GCA_035047105.1 Galeopsomyia nigrocyanea
TGGGAGTTTCCAAGAATATTCAGGGATACCAAGGTATTCTGGAAAAAATATGGTGAAATGTTAATGATAATAATTGGGTTATTATATTAAAATTTATGAAAACGTTTGCACCAAAAATTAAAGTAATATGATATACTCTAATAATTCTGGGACATACATATTTTATTCACACTCATATTTTGCCTAAATGATTTGAAGTAGATTTCTTAAATATTCAATTTCAACAAATTATTCAAAATATTGTTTGCGAAAATAAAAAATATAAAGATTATGATTTATCTTTGGTCATGGGGGTGAATATTTTTAATTCATGAACATTCAACTGCCGTTGGAGATAATTTGTCCAACAGTGCGGGGCTGACCGCCGCCCCGATGTGCTGCAAATCTCTGCTGTTTGGAAAAATCTCCAAAAAGTCACGATCAAAATTCGAGTATAAATCAATAATAAACATAGAGCATGTTCACATTTGTTTTGTTTACATCAGTGACAGCTGGATTTATTATTTAATTTCCAATTCTTTTTCTGATTAATTGGTTGCACAAAATTATCCGGAATTGCTTTAGCGCTAAGTACATACCAAAAGGTATTTGTTATAAATCTGTCGAATTCCAATTTTGTTTCGTCAAAAAATAATCATGGAGCAAAGGATCCTCTGTTTTTACACGTATTTGTAAGGTAGGTGTACCCAATTAGGGATTATTTTATGCAAACAGCCATATCTTTTTATTATAAATAAATTTTTGACCGTGCGGGGTTTCATTTTAAAGCTTATGAAATCAACTTTAAAATGAGCCATCGCATGATTTTTTTATGAATGCTAGCACGATTTATTGCATTTGAAATGAACTTACTTTTTTCGGCATGAAAAGACATTGTAGCCAATTTGGGACTATTTCAGATGGGACTATTTCAGAAAAGGCATTTTTACGAATTTGAATTATGCGCGATACGTATAAGTAGGTTACAACATCAATATTTCTTATTTCCAAGTATTATAAGCTAATTAGTATCATCTGGCAATGCCACAGTTACGAATTAACATTAATTTTGAAAAATATAACAAAAACCGATATTTTATCGTTGATAAGTTGAGTAAGTAAATTTATTTTGACTAACTGTAAGTTGTGTCTTTGATTATTTACATAAATTGAAAACTAGAACGTCAAAACAATTTCTTATGATTTTTATTCATAATCCATTAATAATTTTCGATGCATTCCCAAATTGGATACAATCGAAAGCGATCAAAAGATTAAAGTAATTGGCGCGTCATTTGGGCGAAAGCGATCGAAAGTCCACAGTAATTGTCGCTGGAAAATGTCTGATGAGTGCTTTTGAAAGACTGACGAAAGAAGACGAATCGAATGATATATCACAGTTTCATGTCAGATATATATTAGACTAATTTAAATGGAATATATTCATTATATGCGAAATTTGGTTGTCTGCACTGAAAGAAATAGTACTCTTATAACAAGAGGACAGTAATCTTGAACAAAATCCTCTTGCAACAAGAGGATTTCTCTTGTTACAAGAACGTGTCCTCTTCAGAGAGGAAAAAATCCTCTTGTAACAAGAAGATTCCTTTTCTTACAAGAGGATTCCTTTTGAAGCTATTTTGAGAAGAAAATCTTTTTGCAATAAGAGGAATATTCTTGTTACAGGAGGAATTTTTTCTCAGTGAAGATAAAAACAGACGTCGATTTATACAGAAGCAAATGTCAATCGACATACGTATCGTGGCCAAAAGATCTTTTGTACACTTGCACACATTCATTCCGATGAGAGAGAGAGAGAGAGAGAGAGAGAGAGAGAGAGAGAAAGAGAGAGAGAGAGAGAGAGTGAGAGAGAGCAAGTCTATAGAGAGAGAGAAAATCCGCGTATTTAAATATCGTTCCTCTCGCGGAAAAACAACGTATAGTAGGTTCGCTCGCTTACTGCTCACGGGGCATTGTCGCTGCAGCCGACAATTCCCGAGACCCCTCGCCGCCGCCGTACTCGAGGAGGCCGTACTGATGGTCACGGTGATGACACGACTATACTCTGCGGGAAAATCACCATCCAAGGGAATGACGATTTTCCCTGCTGCTGCTCGTTGGCTGTTGCGCCGGGCACTGATTTCGCTTCTATCGCTTGTCCGCTTATATCAGCAGCCTTTCGACGATGTTCTTGTTGGCATGTCACGACCGATGCACTTGCACCTCCTGCATTCCGAGTGATAACACCGGGAAAATTACCATTCTCACTCTTGCCCTTGACCGCGTACACACGTATTCGTTCGTGATCCTAACTCATTATTATACTTATAAGATCTTTGTACTTATTATTATTATATTACAATTGTTACAATTGAATGAATGATATACATTGTATATTCATGTAAAGGACTGTTCAGTCCGTGAAGCACCTTAAAATAAAAAAAAAAATAAATAGAAAAAAATATTGAAGCAATTTAGTGAAACAGCCTTGGAAATCGATGCCGTGGCGCGACGCCTTTTCTCTTAAATTGTGTGGGATTTTGAATAAAAGGCCAGGATATTAGGGGTTGCAATTAATATAAAACACAGGAATTAATTGAGATGAACCAAATAATTATTCCTACCCAGATACAAAGCTAAATTATTAACTAACGGTCAGATCGCACGGTTACAATATGATCGCAAAGGGCAAGCCGTGCAGCGCTGTCGACTGGCCAAGAATTTCAGACGGAAATCCAGATTTTTCCCTTTGAAATTTCGTCACACGGCAGGTCTCCCTCAAGACTGACGCTCGGCGGGCCTCGAGGCCCTCTCTCGCAAATTCGGGGGTGTATCCCCACTCTCACTCTCTCTCACACTTTTCACTCCGCCCTCGGTAGTTTTCCGCGCGTCCGCATCTCTCGCTCTCTCACTCATAAGGCAAACTAGCTTTCTCTCTCTCGCTCTTACACACTAACACTCGCATACAGACACACGCATTCCCACAATTGCTTCTATATTTTTTTCTATTGAAAATTAAGATCTCAAAGTGAGTACACATATTCTTGAGATGTTTAAAAAAATGATGTAGTGTTAAAAAAAATGAACGTGTCGCTGGGACACGCGACAGGAACGAAGTTCTTTCTGCAACCCTGGCAAACAGACAGCGACCATATGAGGTCGCTCTCGGTTGCTCTCGGTCGCTCTCGGTCGCAGCCGGTCGCAAGCGGTCGCTCTCCAACAGGGAGAGCTGGGGAGAGCGACCGGCTGCGACCGAGAGCGACCTCATACAGTCGCTGTCTGTTTGCCAGGGAATCTAATAAATATATATTAATTATAATGTGATTTTCATAAATTAAAGTTTTTGTCAGACATGTGACAATTTAAATTCAATTTCAAATGATAGTCATTTTAAGAACGCATTGCAAACTCTTTTTAAAAATTATTTTGAGATCGCGGGTTTAGTTCTTATCTTAAAATATATGCAGTAAGAGCAAAGGAAAGAATGAGAGAGGGGCGGAAAGGGAGAAAGAGAGAGAGAGAGAGAGGAGGCGATAAGCAGAGAGACCGAATGTGACACACACACGGCTAAAATAATATAGTATAAGTATCAGAGCAGTGAGAGCGATGGAAATAATGAGAGAGGGGCGGGAGGGGAGTGAGAGAGAGAGAGAGAGGAGGCGATAAGCAGCGAGACCGAATGTGAGACACACACGGCTATTCCTTCATTCTCTTTTCTTTCGTGTAACACTTCTTCTCTTACGCATAACGAATTCCATTCGAATTCCATTACGCGTTTCATTTTTGCACGGCTAGCTCCTCTTCGCTAACCTGCGATAAGGAACTTCGTTCCAAAAATAAAGTATTTCGAAAATTCATAACAGACTTTTATCGAACGAAGTTACGCATTCCGCAGTTTTTAGGTTATAATTTTTTCTGACAAAACAAAAAGATGTATTCAGATTTAACAATTAAACACCATTAAAAAATAGACATTATGAGGGATACCTCCAATTTTTTTTCAAGTCGATCGACTAATAATTATCGAAATGCTAACGAGTTGAACCCTAGTAGCGCTTTGTTAATGCGCTCAGATACGTAGTCCCGAATATGGTCTATAGTCTCCGAGAAAAGGAGTACTCACCACTCCGGTCCAAGCGTAAGCGTTATGCATACCTAACGTCTGACTTCCAAGTGAAAAGACGAGCGATTCATCCAAGCGCTGGTTATACAAAACGCCTGCGTTTTGCTTCTTGCCTAACGACATTGACCAAAACTCGTCTTTGATTCGTAGTCCGCCCAATCGCATCGTCGATGAAGAAAAAATCCTTCGCGCTCTTCGTACAAAATGCAGTATTACATTACATATATCCCCTTTCAATATCTCGCGACAATCAAAATATAGATTTCCAATAATTATTAAGGTATTTTCAACATTGTCAGTGGATGGATTTTCGCCATCCAATAAATATTTATGAAGCATCGATGTCTCAATTTTAGTTTTTCTGATGAAGCTTGAACATAAATGTTGTGGCTAAAATCCGGATTCTAATCGGGAAATTTATGTTCTATAGAAAATGTACATAAAATGAAATAATATTTTTCAATGCTATCACAAACAATCAAAATTAATTTTATTTAAATTTCCAACATATTTTTATAATTTCCTGTAAAAGTTTTGTATAAATATATGTGAATCGTTTAAAAACAATACAAATGATCGTCACATTTCCTGGGTTTTATAACAAGGTAAGTTGTTATTAAAATAAACGTATAAAATTTTTTCAAGAATCGACATGTAGGAAATAATTTTATAGATAAAAATAAAAGTATGCGTATATTATATCTACATGTATTTTTCGTATGTAAATATTGCAGATTTGATTGAAAAAAGGTATTGCTCTTTAGTAAAAATCTGAATTATTATGCGCTAGAATTATTTTCGAAATAATCCTAATATTTCTGGAAACCATCCAAAATTATATAAAAGTGTTGCTAAGCAGCCTGCATGTGTTTTTCAATGTTATCTTGCATACAGGGCGTGTGTTATCGACAATGGGTACACGCGTGGATAAGCTATTTTTAGTAAAACTGAACTCGAGGAACTCGCGGACTACCATCTAAACGTACCCTGAAACAGTTCTTTTTAGGATTGTCGTAGTCGAAGATAAAATTCTTTTGTTTTGCAAAACAGTCGCATCAATCACTTGCTACTTTTTGAACGTCTCGTTAACCTTGTAGATTTGACGATCACGCAAATCACAATTATAGTGACTTATTTAATTTCCGTAAAGCAAATTATTTACAGACTGTACGTTTCTGATTTAATCTTTCAATACTTTTACCTTAACTCTCGCTATTTCAGTAATTTTTTCCCAGCCGATATCTATTTTTCATAAAAAAAAAGGTAAATATAACCTTATAATAAATATAAATGCTAAAACCTGCTCGTTTTTTGAAAAATATATTTCATCCGTGCAGTGAATTTTTCTAAGTCTATTACCGATCCCGTGTATAGGTATAGCATATTTATATGTATATGTAAGTACGACCGCAACAGCAAGCACACCTTCTCCTTACGACGACGTTTGTTCGCGATAAAGCGGTGAGCGTTGCAAGCATGATAAAAGCGGACAGCGTTGAGCGTGTACAACTTTGGTAGGCGGAGGATTTTCCTGTTAATCACAAGCAAAAATAGTTATACAAGCGTCTGAGTTAACATTATTTGCTTACTTAATGATTATATTTTGATCACACCGCCTTGTTCTGCGCGCAGGTGTCATCTTGTTAAAGCTAACATATTTATCAATAGAAATTAAGTCTTTTAATCGTTTACTTAATGGAAATATAATAATGGGAAATTATTTCAACGAAAAATTTCATACGGTTTTTTACATCTTGCGAGTATAGAAAAAGTTTAAGTAACGATAATAAATTGTTTATACGTAAATAAAATTGACTATCAAAAGAATATTGGAAACGCATGTTATATTTCCTAAAAATAATGACAATTGAGAAAAACAATTAATATAATATAAATTAATTCGGTGAAGAATTGTGTATAGCTGATCATTCTATCATTGAAATGCTCTTAATAATGCACATACTCTCAATAAATGCAAGGATTTTTTCTTCCCTTCTGATTTTATACGCATGACTGACCTATTTTTGATATATGTATACAAATTCTGGCTAAAAATAGATTAATAGAAAAATTTGAAAATAAATCTACAACATAAAATTCATATCATACCTTTTCCTACAAATGCACAACGTTTTTCTCAATATTTCTGGCAATATTATTGTTTTAGTATTCAATTGGACGATATGTCAATTGGGATTCAAAGATAAGTAGAAAATTTGTTGTTAGGTTAAAAATTACTTGTACAGATTTTTCTTGATGGATGAATAAACAGACACATGCAACTGCTAAACTGTTGAGAAACCAGTGATAACTTTGCTCACTGGGTAACTGCTAGACTATGTTTGAGAATTCAGTGGCTTTCTGGTTTGCGGTTGCTGACATAAAGTATGATTATAAATATACAAAAATAAATAAGTTTGCCCTATAACATACCAATTTACTCATAGTTCGCTGTTTTCTTCTGATAAGTAATGGCACAAGCGGTAGCCATCTTTGTGTAATAACTATAAAATCCTGTATACATTTTAACCCATTCTGTTATTCCGTAGTTGTAAATCCTGGTGATTTGGCAAAGAACAGTAAAGAGAGTAAGATATTTGGATGGAAGTCTGTCTTGTATTCAGCAGCCACGATTAAGCTCTTGTGGAGTGCTAGGGAAAAGCAAATCAAATTCGTTATTCTAGATCCTTATTCATATTTATCACAAACCTTGACAGATCCTCTAGAATAAATGGGTGTGAGTTTTACAATTAAAGTTGAACTGCGTGTAGCCAAGTGATTGATATTGGGGCATTTTTGTGTTGGTAGGTAGTGGTACAATCTTACAATATAAACATTCAATCTCGGAAAGTCTTATGACTCCTGTGTATGGAGCTACCTTCTGTTAGATAGCTATATCCTCGGAATAGCTTATCTGAAACTCAGAAACAATACCGATCAGCCAGATAACATTTAGGTTAAGAACGGATCTGTAAATTTACCTTTAATTACTTAGCTTCAGCATGTCGCTAAATAACTTGCTCAAAAGCTATGTACATAAATCTCTGTTATTCATCTCATGAAGAAATGAGACAACACAATATCACTTTGTAATAATTATGGTTCACGAAATTGCTATGCTGCGTGATTGCTGTTCGGGCAGAAAATAACAACACTAGCGGCCATCTTGATTATGTGGGCGCGAAATATTTCGTATGAATCGTGTAAGTACATACTTAAGCTAGTGTAAAGATAGGTCACGAGCGGTGAGCCGGTGGAGCCGTGAACAGACTCGAGCAGGAGCTGCAGGAGCAGAGTGTTGGTTGAGTATTGAGTCTGGAGTTGATATGGAGTCGCAAATTATAATTAGCTGTTGAATACCCGCGTCCTTTATAACTCTTTTATATGTATTGCACTTATGTGCTACTCTTTTGATTTGACGATAAATCGAATAAACGCATGATGAAAACTTTTATTCTCTGCCAGTATTATTTACATTCTGGCGGCGAACGCACAGTTAGACAGAAGCTTTGTGTATAATTATTATTCTTTACTTATATAAAAAGTGATATCATTCTGTGACATTTGTTCACGAGATGAACAAGGGAGATATTATATAAGCGGCCTATTATATGTTAGCGAGAATTCTTTAACAATTTGCAGGAGATTAACATACGGTAAATTAAAAGATTCGTTCTTAACCTGAAAGCTGTCAAGCTGATTGGTATTACTTTTTTGTTTTCAGAGATAACTCATTTTCAGGATACGTCGATCAAGATATATAGAGGCTATATAAATAGAATTTCTCTAGCTTGAATGTTTATCATAGGATTGTTTACTGCTATCCATGTATACAAACGCCTTAGCAGCAATCAGTTGTCTGTAGGGAGTGGTAGCAAAACTGAAATACATTTATCCAAGATGATCTGTAAAGATAGGTGATAATATTAGTAAGGACTAGGATTACAATTATGATATTGTTTTTTCTAGCACTTCCCAAGAGCTTGATGGTGGCTACTGAATATGTAGTCGGCTTGCATCCAATCATATATGTTACTACTATTGGTCTTTGCCAAATCAATAGGACTCTCAAGCATTGCCACTATAATCACAGTATCAGACGAATATGTACATAAAAGTACCATAACACTAAGATAAAGCTTATTCTACGAACTCCATACATTATTACTATATTATATTTTTTTCTAATTACAATTAATTTAGTAATCGCCCTTTTTGTCAGGAAGCAAGAATCAAAGTGTTAATAGATTTGCTTAGAGCCATATGTTCATTATTTTTTTTACCTTGAAAGCAGCTGTAGCAGCTGATAGTAGTTGAAAATGAAGCATGATTTTTATAATAATTTCCTTGACTGTCAATCTATAAAAATTATCATGTTATTTCTCAGAGAATGACCTAGGAAATAAATGTTTTGAATTGTATAATTTTAACAGAATTTTCAAAATACTCAACTGAGAGCAATATAAAAAAAATGGAGTATTATCATTTAGTGGAAATTAACCATCCAGATTTCGAGGATGAATTGATTCCAGTTCCTTCAAGCTACATACTTACCAACAAATTTGGAGTCACGTCGGTAAAGTATAAACAAAAACCTCATGATAGAGAAGACAGACTTGCAATTGATGAATTGGTTAAAAATAAACACCCTCCTCCAGAAGATTGGATTGAATATACATGTACAGTCAAACGACAAGCAGGTACGACTAGTTATCGATATAAAAAGTTTTATCTATCTTATGTTTGAAATTCTTCGTGTTACAGTTACATTTAGAGAAGCTAGATTGTTAGTTTTATCTCACATACAAACCACAATGGCATCTCTGAAACCAAATGATACGGAAAATGAACCAATTACAGGAAAAAGAACAGATAATGAAGATTTTACAAAAGATGAACAATTTACTGGATCATCGATGCCCCAAAATAAAAGTTAGCATCATGAAATTATCGAATATATCGAATATATTATAAAGTTAGCTTCATCAAATATATATTTTACTTTGCAGTTATACCAAGTTCAACTCCACATTTAACTCCAGTCACTCAATTGAACAATGCTGAACTTAGGGATTTGCTTAGTGATGATAATGATAATAATGTGCCGAATGAATTAAATAAAATGAAAAAAATAGCCAGATCAGTTGTTATGTCATCTACTCTCACCAATACTAGTGATCCTCAAAACAACCACAAAGAATGTGAGTTATGCGCAGCTTATATTTGTATTACGGGTGCAAGAGTACTCAAAGAAGCAAATGCGAATAGCATCGAATGATACTTTCTAGTCAAAGCTGATTTTTAAATCGTTGATTGCTTTTTATTCATTAAGTAGCTTGATTATATTGGGTGCTTACTAAGATTTTATTTTTTTTATTTTATTACTAATCGATACTATATTTATACTCAAAAGAAAATGATGAACAGCCAATTATTTTTACGCGTAACTTGGGAACATCATGTAATCAGTTTGCATACTTTTAAAGTTTTGTAAATCGAATTTCCTCGAGAAGCTTAGATTGATTTAAATGATAAAAAAAATTTAAGTTGATTAAAACTTTTCAAGTGCTAGATCACTGCTAATAAAAAAATGAGTAACTGGAGACCTACAGTAGAGTTTTACAAGCTTTTTGTACTAATTAAAAATGATTTTATCGCATTCCAACTTTTATTTACATATTTATTGAGATGTTCATAATTATATAATTAATTAATGACTTAACTAATTTACATTATTTCAGCAGCAAAGAAACCAGCGGCTCCACATCTGACACATGAAACAAATGCTTCAAAAAATCTCTCGCAAAATAACCAGAACGTAGAAAAAAGCAATGAAGATGTCGAAAGTTTTCCAATAGAAATGAATAATTATGTTTTAGAAGACTATGAAAACCCAGCTTCGCATGAAAATAAGAGTAATTTTTTTTTTTATTAATGATGGAACGTTGCCCAAATAGTCTGAGAATAATTTTTTGAGTTGCGAAATGGTGATTCGACTCTAAAAGAAATAGTATTTTCTTCTAACGCATATTATACTATTTTAATTTTGAAAGTTTCAAATATCTGCGATATTAACTTATGAATTTACCAATGAGAATTACGTAATTATTGATAGTCATAGATATAAGTTCACATTTTTATTTGTATACACTATGCGCAATGTAAAAAGCCAAATCTAATTTTAGAGCTCATTGGATACTCAGGACATAAATCACCGCTGCAAAGAAGTGATTTACTGACAACATCGTCAAGATCTAAAAGGGAAAGCAGCGTTGATCATCAAGCTACTGACCAAATATTAAAGACATCTACGATGTGTGAGTTTGATTACATAAAAATTTTTGAATTAATTATGGGATGAAGAGAGTATTATTTTTTCTAAACTTCACAGGGGTGGTTAACACTGTAACCAAATACTTGAATGCTAAACTGTTCGAGCAGCAATGTTCAATTGACGAGATCAAAACAAACTTAATTGCATCAAAGGAAGCAAATATTAATTTTGATGAAGAATTATTAATGAAAAGTGATATGGAACGTTTGCATGGAATGACTTTGCCGTTCACTAATGTCGATGATTTTAAAGCATTCGATTCGAACTTACATGATAATACAAACGATATCCGTTCGAATTTTGTAAGTGAATAAAAACGATAATCATAATTTCGATTGTAATCTACAATAAAAATCAATTAATTCAATTTATAGGTGAAATATATTCACTGTCATGTGTTGCCATCGAATGGGCTGAGGATTAATCTAAGAGGCATAATTAAAGATTTTATGAAAGGATCTGTGACTAGTAAATATACTGCTGTAAGAAAAACAAACAATAAATTATGCTTCAGTGAAACAGCATTTGGAAATCAAATTATTGGTAAATAACATTTTAATATCGATCTTTGCTGAATCATGAAATTATCCAGAAAATTGGAATCTAACAAATAATTTTTCAATTTACAGAAAATGTCTGTAAAATCTATAAAAGAGCAGGCCATGATTATGAGGCATCAGAAATTTTACGGGAGGTGGGCGAAGTTTTTAACGGTAGTAGAGATTGGGATAATCAAAGAGGTGATAGAAACAAAAAGAGGAGAGTGGATGAATGTTAATATGAAAATAATTCGACCCAGCCTCATCAACTTTAATATCTTTGTGTTTTACAGATTTCTTTTTGGTAGTTATTGTAACTTCCATATATTTACTGCTAATTTTTCCATATGCGCCAATTTCAGCGACACTGACTAATAAGTTTTATCGTATATTACTTTGTTTTTGTTTTACATTAAAAATGTACCTTTATTTCATTCAATGTTTAACCATTCTTTGTCATTGTTGTGAACATTGTTGACTTTTAATAGTGTTCTGAAAAAAATTAATACACGAATAATTTATTTGAATGTCAGTAACTGGAAAGTCTTACCTCCTGTTCGCTGATGAATTGAAATATTGCAGGTTCCATAATCGATAAAATAAAATAAACTCAGATCGCATATTTTAACACTGACTTGAAATGAATGTATTTATTGAATCCATTTCATTTGTTACTCTTTACCTCTACTCGAAATTATTTTATTCATTGCATCGGAATGTAGGCGCCCGATTTCGTTAAAGCATTATTTGTCATAATCAAAAGATAGTTTTGTAAAACGGTGAAATATTTTATCTTTTTTGCGGAGGAAGTCCTCTTTGGTCAATACATATTTAATTTTGAATAAATAATTTTCTGTACAAAATAATTGATTCTTCCCTGGTCGTAATCTTGCAAATAATTCGGTCTATTTCGAAATATTTCTTGAATTATTTATGAATTGTTTGCAATATTTTTACCAGAGTTGCAGCAAACAAAAATAGTTTTAGAACTAGATTTAATAGTAATATATTATGGTTATAACGAGAATGACATTCGTATTTGCATATCAAAAATAAATATTTGCCATCATCAAGCATCATATCTTAATTCGAAGTGCGCACAGTAAATTCAGTAAATGAGTGTCGGATGGCAGTAGGAATCGAAACCAAGGCACGTAAATTACTAAACGAAAGTGAAGCTGCAAGCACGCGAGATAAAAAAATCGATGTTAGTGGTACATATTATATTCGAAGCCCCATTTTTTTTGCGTAACGTAGCTAAAATTACACGATGATTAAAACATTCTCATTATTACGAAAGATCTTTTTAGAAAATTCTAATACTATCCAAAGTGTTAATCGGCGTCCAGAGTTTTTGACTATAGAGATTTCACTAAGCTCGATGGCTCAATCATGAATAATAATTGAGACGCGTGCTTTAAATGCCATTTTTTAAAAGATCTTACAAGAGACCTTCATAGTACTTATTTATTTATTTGCATGTTTATGATATTTTCTGATTAAGACAATTGAGGAACAAAAATTTATAGGGAGTAAATTCATTTTCTTTTTTTACATGCAGTATGATAATTTAGAAAGTAAAGATGGCACCGACGTATAATTTTATAGATGTATGTACAACAAATCAAGAATATTTTCGTGGCTACCAAGCGCTACTAATCGTTTTCAGAGCGATCTATGCAGCTGTGGCCTCATAAAAAAAATTAAAAAAGAAAGAGATGATTTTCAGCTTTAATTGAATGATTTGTTTACAAAAGAAATAAAATGCCAGAGAACGCCATGATCCAACTAACAGTATATAGCGGCGCCTTAAAAAATATAAAGGTATCTTTGTAAAGTATTTTCAGATTTTTTCTACAGTGGAAATTCGAACAATAATTGTAGTAAATTGCTACTTATAGATGGATATAAAAAAAAACTATTAGCCTAAATCGAAAAAACAGACTTTTTTTATTTCAAACGTAACTTTATCCAATAATAAAAATTAAAGACTGGGAGTATTTAAAATTTGTGTCCATGTATCTGAATCTAAGATCTAATGTGCAAAACTGCTGCTAAAAGATACGAAACGGGAAAGCGAGAAATTTAATGTGTCGCGGCAAAAACAAATGAGATACAGCACATAAGGAAAGTCAATATACGCTTGCATGCATCAGATAGATTTAGGTTAAACGTGCGACCAATGTAAATCTTGAAGAGCTTAATTTAATATTGACTACGAGAACCGTTGCGTGAAATCTTACGCGGAGTATCTGTAAGTATATATCTTTTATCATACCCTTCTCGAAGATACAACGCAAGCTCGAATTAAATTTACATTCTTTGAACGTGTTCGATATAAATAATCGTCCGCACAACACAAATTATCATTTTATCGATATGTCTTACAGGCTCCTGATTTTAGCTGACAACTCGGCAATTTTATCAAACAAGAGTTCTCATGCGACATTGTAAAATGTCGAGACCATTTAAAGTTGTAAAAATTATCGGGGAGCAACGAGAAAACTTCTATGACCCAGTAATTATTGTGCCAAGGGAATACGTTGAACGTGTCGATAACAAATTTTATACGTATTATTGCCCACCTCCCCATACTTCTGAAATCTTACCAACCATAAAGGATACTGTTGAAAATTCAAAATTGCCCGTTCCAATTGGTTGGCAGTTATATGAATGTAGCGAATTACTTGCAGTGGGTATGTAAAATACAGTCTAGTACTAGACGTGACTTAAATTTTATGCGTGTACACATTTTTTTATCAATAATAATGTTTTTTAGGTAGTTACAGTCGAGCAGAGACCTTGAGAATGCATTACTCTGACTATGAAAGAAAAAGAGAAGAAGAAAGAAAAAATGCTCCTAAATGGGATGATTCCGATGATGGTTAGTAAAACACACTACCATCAAATGTGATGAATATCATGAAAATTGGTTTAAATTGTACTCTTAGTACATAACAGTTACATTTTCATAAAGATTTCTTAGCTATAACTGATCGTAATCATGTATTATCAGATCGTTTGGCTTAAGGTGCATATTATACCTGTCATGATTCGGTTACTTTTTCTATTTTCTTTGTGAGAAAAACAAGTAAGGTACGAGAACCTAATACCGCCACTAAGATTTTAAATCGCCATAACTTTTTACGACAAGCGAATTTTTCAACGCACGTAGCCTCGTTTGAAAGCTACCCGTTCATCCTTTGAAATGATGCCTTGCACGATTAATTTGGTTAAGTTTAACCAGAGTTATAATACTTTGAAGCGAACAACTTATTTTTGGCGTAAAAAAGTGAGTGTACCTAATACCGCCATTTTA
>JAWWMK010030211.1:0-14293 GCA_035047105.1 Galeopsomyia nigrocyanea
CACACACACACACACACACACACACACACACACACACACACACACACACACACACACACACACACACACACACGCTCTTTGCAGATATATATCCGGCGCCTCAAGAGAGAGAGAGAAAGAAAGAGAGAGAGAGAGAGAGAGGCTTGTTCGGATCATTAGCGCGCGATCGTGTGACGTAACGAGGTCTACCGCTAGACACAACAACCGTTAAGCGACAAAATCCTCTCTCTGTGCGCGAGCTCTGCTGTGACCCCTGACATTGTTGCAACTAGGAGGGAGAGAGAGAGAGAGAGTGTGGCTGATGGATGGGCTTTGTTAAAGTCAACCTTTTTTTTTTTGATGACGAACAGATCTCAGACGTGTCAAACGCTTATTTGGAGCGGCAGCCCGTTTCGCGCTTTTTTTTAAAAACCTTTTTATGTATATTGACGTGCACTGCTACCGCAGCTGCTGCTGCATTGATGACGATCGACGATGACTTCGGTTATGGGAAATGGATTTTCGTTATGTAGCTTTTTGTAACGATGCTCTCGCTTGTGTCTTACGAGTTTTGTGTTATCTATCGGTCGTTTGGTGGAAATGTAGAATGAGGATTATATAATTTGTGATTTATTGGTTGTATGACCATTTTTTTTTATAGCTTTTTGATATTTCGTTTCGTTGTTTTGAAATTGATGAATATTGCACTGATTAGCGACTCATGTCAATAAGTTCACACAAAGGGTGAATTGTTGATCAGTTAAAAAAAATTTGTTATCAACTAATACTTTTTGATCAATTATTGTAGATGTCGTCGCGTAATGTTATAGTCTTTAATGATGAAAATGCTCTCGCGGAAATAAATAAATGAATATTTTCTTCTAAAACCAATTATTTTAAAATGAACATACTTATGTTTCATTAAATTCTACTCCATATTTTTGATTAGTTGTTCGTAAAATATAAATCGTTTGCATCTCAGGGATTTTTTTTTAACAATACATGTTACTCCAATAAAACAACAACAACAACGATCATATAATAGTTTGTATTAAATATTAATACTTTATTACTGTAGATATTTGTACTCGGGAGTAACTTCAAGAAAATTTAAAAAAATCCTAAAATTATTATTGATTTTCAACCTGCTTATGAATTTTTCTCATAGATGTCAGCATTATTCTAAAACATATAGAAATTATTTCCATTGAAATATAAGTAGTTGTTTTTTTGGCAATAAAATTATTAGGAATGTACAATCATTGAAATGTAGTTAATAATTTTGGTATGTAGTTTTTTAGTATTGTAACATTGATTATAACTTGTACGATTTTCATATATTACATTTTTCATATCAGATATTACTACTCTCATCTCAACTAAATCTATCTTCAAAAAAGAAAATTTAATCCATCTTCAAAAATCATTCAATTAAATTTCTCCAATCACCGCATCGAATAGATCACCGAAAATCGAAACGCAGCTTTAAAATCGATTATCGATTATCATCCAAAGCAGATATCGAACTAGAGAGAGCGAGAGAGAGAGAGAGAGAGAGAGAGAAACAATCAAACTCAATTTGTCCATCGTCGATAATTCCGTTCGAACGGTCGCTCGCACGCACATCAATTATTCTCATACTCATGCCTGCCGAGAGAGAGAGAGAGTCAAACAGGTCTAATCAGCAACTCGTCATCGCTACACATATACACAGACACTCATACACCTTTTGACATCATCGAAAAACGCGCGACACATAGCGGGGCAACTAAACCCGTAAGGAATTCGTTTTTCCCAGACAACAATGCCTTCGCTTCACATATATAAATCTCACTGGGTCCCCCGAAACGAAGTGAAAAAAAAAAATTTTTGTTGCAACCGTGCATCCGGATGACTCGGCAGATGTTTCATTAGCCAGAGCAAAGGCGACGACAATCGTTCGCCCATTAAGAAACCATTTGAAAATCATCGTCGTATCTCATCTCTTCACTTCTCTTCTTCTCTCTCTCTTCTTTTTTTTTATCAATTTATATCGAAGTCCCTTCGGTTGTGGGCTATAACGGTGCACAAACCCCAGGCGCGTATAAATGACAGACGTGTCTCGCTCGCTCGCTCGCAAGCGCGCGCGTGCAAGTACAGTTTTAACGATAATCGAAGAGTGGTGTGCTCGCTTCTCTCTCTCTCTTACTCGCGCCCGTGCTCGCGCGCGACTTCTAACAACATCTTTGATGGATATCATCATTGTGATTCCATGAGATTCCAACTTCTCCTATATATATATGCTCCTCGTCGTATGTGTTTACACAAAGTATTAATGATTCGCGCGTTTTTTTTTTCATTCTCGTTCGAGTAAGAGCCGAGGTGACTGCACGCGCAAGTGGAGTTTTCGATTCGATGGTACAACAGTACCGTAAGCTTTTGGAGTGAGAGAGACTTGCGGAGGCTGCACGCATTTTCGACTGCAACCGCGTTACTGCTGCCGCTGCTTCTGCAGCTTATCGATTCACCAGTTAATTAAGATTGTATGCCTCCGCTTCTTATACATGTATCTTCCTCTTTTTTTTTTTAGCCGAGCGCGACGATGGTATGTGTACCATGGAATTTTTTTTCTCTCTTGCGTATATGTGTCGGTTGCGCTGAGATTTTTTCTTTTTTTGAGGAGATTTCGCGAATATATAAATGCGGGGCTTCTTTTTTTTATAGGGTGATTACTTTTTACGAGGGAATTGATTACGCAATTTTTCTTTTTTCGTTTTTTAAAGTCGATTATATATTCGCTGATTTTTTTTTGTCTTTACGTCGAATTGATTGATCAATAAATTATTGAAATTCAAAAAATTTCAAAATCCAATGATACGCACATTCAAAATTTCCGTACACAAAAAAAAATGACGTTAATTAATTATCAGCAGCAGAAAACGCGAGGAATGTACTTGACATCTATTCACTCAAGCCAGTTTTGGAAAGCAGTCCGATTAATAAAAAAAAGAAGAAAAAGAAACCTCAGCTCTCAAACGATGATATATGAGTATTTTTCAAGATGCGGATATAAAAAGGGAGGAGAGAGAGAGAGAGAGAGAAGGGCATAAGCCTCTCGTTAACGATCATTATTCGGGGCTTTTGGGATTTTTGAATAACCGTGCGTATGCATTCAGGTTTTTTTTTCTTCAAGAGAGATAAGGGGCCGCAAAAAAAAAGAAGAACAAGAACAAGAAGAAGAAGAAGAAGAGTGGACGCATAGCGGAAAGAAAAAGTGAGAATAAAGAGAGTAAAACGGGCTCGAGGGGATATAACAGTTCTCTGCATCAGCAGCCGCAACAGCAGCAGCATCAACCGCCCCCTTCCCGAAAAGCATTCCATAGTGTGTTATATACGAAGAAGAAGAAGAAGTAGCTTCTTCTCCTGTATGTATGTATGTGTGTGTGTGTGTGTGCGTCCCCGTCGTTCGTCCTAAAAACCGGTTTCCCCTACATACACATTAGTAACGTAATACACGGTAATGTATGACGATCGTTCTCTCTCTCTCTCCCCGAGAAATCGCGTGTGTGTGTGCATTATAATGGATATACGGAGGAGGGCCTTATTCTTGCGAGAGTATATAAGGAGACTAGCGACGCCAAGCGGCATTGGCCAGAAATTATACTGACCTTGCCAAGGTCAGCCTGGCCCAAATGCCTGTAAGGCAAGGCCCAAAAGAACTTTTTTTTCTTTCTTTTTTTTTTTTTGACAGAGCAGTTCCGCGTCTAGAGAGAGAGGGAGGACTTGACCATCGATCAAAGAGACCCACACACGCACGCACACATACACACGCCGAATTGCATGCAAGCGAAGCTTATATTGGGTTTCCAAGAGAAATTGAGTGATTGTCGAGGAAGTGTATGCTTGTTTTTTTGGGTTGCGTGCGCGCGCGACCGGCTTATATACTGTATATACTCTCGTATTACAATTGAATGTCATTGCTGAAAAAGAAAGAGAGAATTCTTTTTTTTTTTTTGGGATACTTTCTTATTGGGACTCGGGGTATTGGTTATGCATACTCATTATGCAAATTTTTTTGGGTGGATTGAAAATTGGAACGAAGTACAAGTTTTTTTTTCCGAAGTATTTTATTTTATCGGAGTGTATTAACTTACAATATTTATATTATTAGTGAAAATTATGGCCACATCTGCCCTGCTTGTGAGTGGAATAATGCGGTTGTTTAATGCATTCGGTACCCAAAGTATAGTACATTATCGATGGATTGCCAGCGAGATCCCAATCGGCGTCTTTGAATAAATATGAGTAGCAGAAACGAGTGCGAGTCATCGAAAATGCAAGTAGATCGGAACGCTTTGGGAATGGAATTTCCGCTAATCTTTTGCATTTAATATCTGTAATAACTTCATCCACGTAAACGTTGATTATTTCATTATCATCGGTACCACGATTTATCAACATTACGTTCCCACTAGGATTGTTATAAATAAGTGGTAATTTCGTGTAGTAAGGTTTGAACTCGAAATTCATCGTCTCATTGCTACGTATCCCATCCAAATTTTTGCAGAAAAGTTCATTGGGAGTACCATCACACCGCCAGCAAAAAGTGAAGTAGCCATTTGAATTCGAATACAAAGTTTCACTGACGTCGTTAATTTCTGTCCAACCCGTCATCGTAGAGTAAATATGCTTTGTCACGTATGGATATCCATCTTTGCGACCGACCAAGACGAATCCTTCGTGTTGGTCATTCATCATCGGATAAACGTTTTCGAAATGGAATTTTTTGTCAATTATCATCCAACGATAAGGCGCGACAATGGGTTTTCCGTCGTAGTCGTAATTTGCGTAGCAATACTTATCCCATTTACAAATTTCTTCGTTTTCGTAAATGATGTAAAAATTATTCCGTCGTTTTAGAATCGCGTGAACATCTGAATTTTCGTCCACTTTAGTGTAAACGTGAATGAACTGACTCGCGTGACATGAATCTGTGAAAATTACTTGGGACGAAATACGCCAACCTGTAAAAAACGATTTTCTCATGAATGCATAAACTTTTTTTTGTGCATATAATGAACCTAAAGAAAAAAATATTACCGTCAATTTTATGATGCTCCTTCCAAGACACCAAAACTCGATCGCCTCTCAGAAATGTAACGCTGTGTTGTAAAACAGTAATGGTATTGCGCTCGGAAGGTGGCTTTATATCGCAATACGACGAGAAAACTCGGTGTTCGTCGGTGTGAGTTTGAATGGTCAAATTGCACATTTTAGGATGTGGATCGCGTGAATTTTTACACTTCAAGAGTGCAAAGCTATGATTGTTCTCACCGACGAGTACATCGTAGACAGGTGGTTGGATATTGTAATATTTTTTGAATTCTTTGCCAACCTCTTGAGACCAACTTAAGATCATGTGATCTGGCGAAACGATCTCGTATGCTTTGGTAATGTCGTATAAAAACAAAATAAACACTACTTTTTTAAAGAAATACATTTTAGGTGATGTTGAATCGTAAGTCGTATAATCGGAACTGACTTTGGGATGAATAAAGTAGTATCAAGTTGAATGCGAATACGAGTTATTATTTTAAATCGGAAGTGATAACAAGAGGGCCTTCAGTGTGGTGATAAAATATCAGCTAATTATAGTGTCTCTTTATTTTTTAAAGATTCATTACCTTTAATTAACTTGATTTGAAAAATTGTAATTTTTTTTTTAATTTTCGTGCTGATATTCATAATTCTTCATTACTTAAAATTATCGTAATTTACAGTTGTAGCAATAAAAGTATATATAATATATTAAACATATAATCAAAACTTGAATTTGAAAACAAAATATCACGTATATTTTTGCACTCATAAACATCTATCACATTAAAATTCATCACACGAAACTACTACCACATCTTCTATATTTAAGTATATTATGATTCGGTATATCAACGCACTCAGTAGTCAAAGTATAACGCACGACCGACGGATTACCCAAAGATTCCCAATCCTTAAACAAATGAGAAAAGCAAAATTGATCGTGAGGAGACATCGAAATCGCAACTAAATCGCCATAGGCAGGAAATAAGACTTTTACAAGTCTCTTACATCGAACGTTCGTAATAACTTCATCGACGAATAGATTCAACATTCCTCGACTATCCAAGCCTCGATTGACTACCATAATATTCCCATTAGGTGAATTATAAATAAGTGGCATTTTCGAAAAAAATGGTTTGAATTCAAAAGTAATCGTCGTATTTCCACGAGTTCCATCCAACCATTTACAACTGAGTTCATTAGGAACGCGACTGGGTCGCCAACAAAGCGTAACGAAGCCACTCGAGTTTGAATATACGTTTTCCGAGTAAGATATATTTTTCGCTTCTAACCAACCCGTTAATGGAGAGTAAATGTTTTTTGTTCCGACGGGAAATCCATCTTTTCTACCGATTAACACAATTCCTTCTCCTGAGTTGTAGATAATAGGATAAGCTTTTCCAAAAGTAAACTTGTCGTTTTTCGATAGTAACGATGTTGAAATTGACGAAGGTACACTGTACAGAGGATTTCCGTCGTAGTCGTAAGACACTTTGCACCAATCGTCACCTATACACGAGTCGTCTTCCCCGAAAATAATATCGAAAGAATTTTCATATCTAAAAACTGAGAAAACCGCTGATTCTTCATCCATCTTTGTATGTACTTGTATGAAATGACTGGACACACAAGTATCAGTAAAAATAACTTGAGATGACATTCGCCAACCTGAAAACCAAAAAATAAAAATTTCACACCTAATCTCTCCGTGATTTATAAAACATTATACGATACCTTGTACTCTATGTTCCTCCTTCCAGGATACAAGAACTCGATCGTGTCTCAAGAAAGTTATACCACCTTGCAGAACAGCGCTAGCATTGTGCTCGCTCGCTGGTTGTATTTCACATTCCGACGAGTACATCCTACCGTCGAAAGTGTTCGTTCTCGTGGTTAAACTGCAATTTCTGAAATACCCGTCCTCGAAGATTTTACATCGCAAAAGTGCAAAGCTATGGTTACTCGCGCTAACGAGTGTATCGTATGTAGGTAGTTTTATATCGTCGAATTTCCGATAATCTACGTGGATTTCTTCGGACCAGCTGAAGGTTGTGTTGGGTGGGGAATTCGATTCGTAATAAGCTTCGGTAACGTGGCGTAGAATGAAAATCAATAACATCACTTTCTTGAAGTAATTCATTTTTTTTTATCGAGCAAACTTTTTGTTGTTGTATCTTGAATCGTTGCTCACCTCAGTATTGCTGAATGAAGATACATTTCACGGATTCACAACAACTATTCTATTAACGATTATTTTGCTCGAAGCGAGAGAAAGCAAAAAAAAAATTGCGCACAAAGGAGTTTAGTTATCCGTGAAGGTCACGGTTATGCTCGATTTGTTATATATAGAGAGAGAAAAACTTATAGGAATCAATCGTGTGATCGTAAACTTGTAACAGCATAGACTACAACTGCTGTGCTGCTGCAGCTGCAAAAAAAAAAAAAGAAGAAGAAGAAGCAAGACGGTCGATTAGCGTTGCAGATTCCAATGCTGTTGCGCTTATCGCTGCGACGGACGTAACCTTCTTCTTCATTTTTTTTTAATTTTCTTTATCGGAAGTTCTCTGTACATCGTTTGAATCGTAATAGATATGCTAACCTTGAGAATCGTTTGATAAGTTTTATATTATTCTGGTTGGGAAAACAAATGACACGTTTCGTGACGTTTTGATAAGATAATTGGTTATTTTTGTACGCGATGATAGCGTAAAATAGAAAATCATTTCAGATTGCCGTTGGTAATGTTTGTTATCGTAATTAGAAGTTTCGATGTTACTTACTAGAGGTCGTGTTTTATACTGGTGCGACAGATTGTTGAAAACTGCTAATCTGCAATACAAATATTGAAAAATTATCAAGAAATGTTAATTCTGTTTAAAGTGAAAAAAACAATTATACTTGGAATGATTTCTCATTCGACAAGCCTTAATATAAATAAAACTGAAAACATATTGCAGTTAATTTTTCAAAATTATATAATGTCATCCAGATATCTACGTATAAAATTCAAAATACTACATAACCTTTGAAAACAAAAAATGTATCCGTCAAATGAGTTTCAAAACACGAAAGATAGATTACTAAAAAGATTCGTCAAGAAAAAAAAAGATGGTCAGTGTCAACGCTAATCCCAACAAAACTCATCTCTCATTTGAAACCTCTAAAAGTTTCTCAACAACGGATTAATAATAAAAGCATTTGAAAAAGAAAAGAAAAAATATGGATCTCATGGGGCAATCGTCGCACCAGCACCACCAGCAGCAGCACCACCACGAAGACGACGACACAGCCTCGCACAGGAAATGGCAATCAATTTTAATGGACTGCGAAGGCTCTTTTGCGCTCAGCTCAAGTCGGGGCAAATGTTTTGTTAACTGTACTTTCCGCGGACGAGGAGCGGCGGCGACGACTACGACGACGTTTCCCCGATTCAAAAGTCCTTCCTCGCGCAAATGACAATATCGCCGAGACTCGAGCGCGCGCGACAGAGAAAGAAATGGTAACGATCTTTAAAGCCTGTCCGACCACTTTTCAAAGAGAGTCTCTCTCGCTCTACCTCCATAGTTGCTACTGCGATCCTCGCGATCTTTTTTTTTCTCTCCCTCTCTTTTCGTCCATTAGATAGCCAACGTCAATCGCTCGTGAAATTGAATTGTTTACGCCTTAGAATTTTTTTTATCGGAGGATTAGATTTTTTTTACATTCTCTTTCATTCCTCACGTTACTTTTTTTTTCGATCCTCTCGAAAATCGAAGAAAACGGTAATCGAACAACGAAACGCTGAATAATATAGGAAGACGCGTGATTATTCGGTAAACGATCCGCTGCTGCTGCTACCGTTTAACATTTTTCGGCTATTGCGTAAGCACAAATTACAATTGAAAACGGCACCCGCGCGTGTTTCATTAGTCTCACACACATACACGGACAAAAAAGTTTATGAACACACGCGCGCTTTTTTACTGTAAATCGAAAAAGAGAGCCTCGCTGCTGCAGCATTCGTATAACGGCATTAATGCGCGCTCGCGCGATCGTTATCTTTTTTGAGTACAATAAAGAAACAAAAAAAAAAAAAAGAAAGAAATCCTTTTGGCTTAATTAACGCGGATTATTAAAAAATTATTGATGCAGCAGGAATTCAATTTGCGTGTGCGTGTGAGAGGCAAAGTGAGCGAGAGATAAACCGCAGAAATTTTTTCGGTTACACATTTTTGAGGCTGCCCCGCTTTATTCTGCACGCACGCACCTCGATACATTTTTGCCCAGATGTCGCTAAATGGCCTAATTATTGAGCTTCTTGCGTGCTCGCGCGGCTCGTATTTCATAACGGATGATTTCGTTAACGCGAGGAGGTGGATCTTGTATATGGCTTTTTTCTGAACTTTTGCGGTAGCCACCCAAAAAAGGGTGCGTGTGTGTGAACTGCTTCTTTTATAGGTAGTTTTTGTTGATTGGATGTTTCAGCTGAATTTTTAGAATGTTTGGACAATTGAAATACACTTTTCTACTTCTTATCTAAGAATTTATATAGTTTTTTTAATTATTGCCGGTAGATGGCTCATAAGATGAGTACACGTGTTTAGATATTATCTGCACAGAATACATATCGTTCAAACTCAACAAAAGTAAAATCACCATTAAGTAATCATTTGAAAAAATTTTTTAGACAGCTCAAGACAGCTCAGCGTCACAGTATATCCATTACTCACAATCGCCGCGGCAGCTATAACCCACTTCTCGGCAAAATTGAATTTATCAGAGAAAAAATAAAGTTTTAATTCGAGCTATTCTCCCTCCGACCGCAAAACGAATCATTTTTTTTTCTTTCAAGGCAATTGTATTTTTCGAAAGTAACAACTACACACACTCGGTAATTTTTTTTCGAAATTAACGCAGCTATACATTAGGATACGTACATTCGCAAAATGGCAACTATATACAATCTTTTTTTGAGAAGAATTACGGTTACATTCACTTCAGATTGTAATGGAAATACGCATGTAATGTCAATAATTTGGTACTTCGGAAAGACCGAATGCCATACCGCGGCAACTTTAAAACGAAACACAAGCTTCGAATAAAGCAGTTTATTTCGTTCTTTCCGAATTAAAATCTATTATTGAATTTCGTCGACCTTCTATGTATTCTTGCGTTGCCTAATTGAGTGACTCACAAAACCAATTAATTCACCCAAGGATTCTCGCCAATTAGAGCATCACCGCAAATTCCACAATCAACATAAATAAAACTTCAATCTTCTTTTCCGCAGGAGCTGCAGCGAGGAGAGCAACAACAATAACCACACGAGCAACAGCACTGGTGGTGGATTCGGTCGTTGGCTTCGCGAGCATCTAACCGTCAGTCATCACCATTCGAAATCCAACAGCGAGAAACAATTGTCGAAACAGCAAATCTCACTGCCAACTCAAAATCTCTACTGTAGTTTGCCGAGGGAGAAATCCACAGCCGCGCAGAGACGATCTTCGTGTCGAATCGTCAACGAGCAACAAATTCAAGATGAGACTGCCAAGAGGAAGGCCAAGGCTAAAGCCGAGAGGAGGAGACACTCGATGAGCGAAATTCACAGCAGCAGGAAAGCTGCCAGAAGGTAAGTGATGCGTGGAATCTTTTTATGGGTGGATTGTGTGTTCGCGCGCGCGCGCGTGGGTGTATACGCGATCTGGATTATACTTTTTTTTTCGAGTGTCGATTTTTTTTTCTCTTCTCTCTCTGATGGATGACTTTATTTGGCGTGGTTTGATTTTAAGCTTCCAACTCGTGTTATTCGAGTTTAAAGTGGAGTAAAAAATAGTTAAGTAATGGAAAATTTATCACTTAGTATTATCCACCCAACTTTCTCGAAATAAAGTCATTACTAATATACGTATTTCAAAGTTCTTTTTAACCGAGGTATACTTTCGGAAACAAAGTTGACTCTTTATATCCCTGGCAATATTTCACGTGAAAATTAAAAAAAAAAATAATAATCTCGAGAAGCAATCATCCTCCGCAAACGTATTACCACGTTTAATTGGTATTTAAAATCTCTTTGTGCGCCTCAAATTACAACTTTTGTCGCGAAGGACCTACAAAAAAAAAAAAAAGAGTGTCACTTTTACAACCTGCCACGAGCGTCGTTTAAAAATTCTTCCAACTCGACGACGACGATAATGATGAGGATGTCCGAAAGGCAGAAGAAACGGGTCGCAATAAACAAAACAGTAAAAATTTGTCTCTCTGTTATACCCCGCAACAAATTGCTAATAAAACACCGAACGAGGTGTCACGAAGAAGAAAAAAAAATTATGGTGTATTTATTAAAAATCACGCAATTTTAGTTTCGCTAACGGGCCATATAAGATTTTTCTTTTCATAAAAACCACGCGATTAGTAAGGAAAAGCGCAAATAAAATCTTTCTCGCGTGTGTGTCTATTATTAGCCACACACACATTTGAGAAGATCATCGAAAGGCGCGAGCGCGCGTGGCTTAATGGAAGTCACTTATTGAAGTCCATATCGCATGTGTATAAAACGCGAGGAGAGCGAGCTTGAAACTCCATCATCCCCCTTATAGCTAGAAAAGCCATTACCTATCTTTTCTCTCTCTCGCCATATATACAATAGTATATAAGTATAATGCTCTCGTATAAGAAAAGAGTGTAAAAGGCCCTTTCACCTCCGCGTCTCTGTTTTTTTTTCCAAGGCCGTTTCGCTAAAGGGACAGCTGCGAACGGGTTATTTCCTTTTTTTTTTATCTCTCCCTCTTTCGTTCTTTCTTCGTCTCGTTTTTGCGCACACGAGATGATGCCGATTTTTTCGCGTGCTCCTTGCGGTTCCTCGAAGGATCGCGACCTACTAATGGAGTATTTTTGGACACGCGCGGAATCGAGGACGAGCGCAAAAGCAGTGTGCCCAGCGCGCGCTTTTGTGCACAGCTCTTCCGGACGTTATAAGCTTCTTTGAGTGGGTTTTGTGCGTGCGCGGCGGCGCGCGGCCATTGCGGATTGGATTGGGAGAATGAATGGACTCATTGAATTTCACGTATGTGATTGATTTTTTCTCTTACTTTTTCTTTTTCTTCTTTTTTTACGCAAAAAATAAATAAAATAAAATAAAATAATAAAAGTCTTGCGATGACGCACTGAATGTTTGAAAATATATATTTATTGAGAAACTGATTTTGCTTTTTTTCATTGTGTAAGTGATGAAAATAAAATTTTCAACAAGTTTAGGTAATTGTTAAGACATATTTTATTCTTTTGATTTGTAAATTTATTTGCTTTCGGGTAAAAATTAACAGGAGGATCTTGGTATCAACTCAATATATTTGAAAATCTATACGTGTATGTATATCTGTGGCATATTTATATGCGATAATGAAATCGAAATATATACTTTTGAAATATAAATGTGTTTCAAACCAGCTTACAGGACGCCACCATAATTCTGATAAATTTTTCACCACGATACGCAAATATGTCCTTAAAAATCTATAAAGAGTACAAAAATTATTCACGTATCATCACACTTTAATAATTTCTCAAACACACAACTCATTAACCATTCTCATGCACCGCGTGCAAATAAACAATTAGATGCCTCAAAACTGAATTCAAATATATCAGCCTTTGATTTTAAATCAACACGCGCATCGCATACCCAAAAACGTATATACGCACGTGCCTTTCTCTCTTTCTTTTTTTTTTATTCAAAATTATTACGTTGCATTTGATATTCTAAGCACGTAGCGAGAGCCATCGAAGCTTTGCCAATTACGATCGTCAAGTGGATCATTTCTATACGGTACATATTGTGCGTAGTAAATCTGATTTTTATGAGCGCGCATAATAAGTTCGCTTCGATTTTATCATAGAGAACAAAATTTTATTTTTAAATTGTAAATAAACATCGTAAATTTTTTTTTACATTCCACAAAAGAATGAAAAAAAAAAGACATCCAACTACAAGTATATCAAACTCGTGCGTATACGTATGTATGTGTATACGCAGGATATTTCGAGCAGTGTCTGCAATATATTTATCCGATTTTTTACAGACAGCTCTCTCTCTCTCTCTCTCTCTCTCTCTCTCTCTCTTTCGCTCGCGCGCCCGCGATATATATCGTTTTTTGCCAACAAAACTTCAGGCAAGAGCAAGCGACAAGAGCCTTTAGCTAACAAGTTTCATAAGCCGTTGCTCTCTTCTCTCTCTCTGTCGAACAAATAAGTCATAATACTTGCCCATAGCTCTTATGGCCGTTGGTGCGCTCTCGCGCGCGTTTGTTAGCAGGAGCAACAAAACCAAACGAGACAAGCGCATCAAGAAATTGTCAATGAAGCGTGCTTCTCTGCCTCGCGCACGGACATTGAAAAAGCAGCGCGCGTCGTCATTCCGCATCGTTTCTCATCCTCTCTTTTTTTTTTTCTTCTTCCTTCCTTTGCTCTTTCTCTTCGTTCGTTCGTTCTGCTGAGGGATCTATTCGCGCGCTTGGCCGAGCGAAATCGATCGCTTTACGCTAATGCGAAATCGGTAAAAAGATGTACGAAATAAAAAAAAATATATATATATATATATCGATACTCGCGGCCTTCGACGAGGGTTGCTTTATAATATGGTAGATAAAGCTGCGACCTTTATATACGTTTCGAGAGAGAGAGTTTTGTTTTTTATGGGCTCTTGATAGACGTGAAATTTTCATTTTCTGCGTGACGCTGCTGCTGCTGAAGGGGCTATGGCCTGATGATGAGGTCTTGACCATGGAGCTTTAATGGCTTTGGAAGCGTTTCAAATATATTTCATTTGGCAGCGGAGATGATGTTTCTCAAGACGTTATAAAGTGGCTTTGTAAATTGTGGATAAATATTTTGAAATTCGTGATCGTTATTATGAAGAACAAAAATTGAAATAAAGAATAAAGTATTTGGTTGCTTGATATTTTCCGATAACATTTCATTTTTAAGTCAGCTGG
Organism: Galeopsomyia nigrocyanea; assembly: GCA_035047105.1. NCBI lineage: Eukaryota > Metazoa > Arthropoda > Insecta > Hymenoptera > Eulophidae > Galeopsomyia > Galeopsomyia nigrocyanea. Next base: position 14,028 of record JAWWMK010030211.1, read on the forward strand.
ATTTAACATTTTTTTAATTTTTCAGAATTGATATACAAAATATATTTTTATTTTTTACCGCCAGTGTTCTCGATACTGAGATCTGGTAGAAAGCTTGACGGAGAACTCACGGATAATTCACGGATTTGATGATTTTGGTGAAAAATCCGCCGAATTGTTCACGGAATTTCTCCTTAAAAACCACATGCTTTTTTAATGAAAAAACGTGAAAAATTCGCCAATGGTAATTAATTTCTAGCGCCGATATGTATTAACGTTATTACTTT
>JAWWMK010030222.1:0-14290 GCA_035047105.1 Galeopsomyia nigrocyanea
AACAAATGTACCAAGTTTGAAAAAAATCGGTGATTATGAAGGAATTTTTTGTACGAACTAGTCTGGAATATGCCATATGCATAAGTTTTCGGTGGGCCGTCGCCTCTGTTGTATGTTAAAACACACTCGGCGAGTGCAATGTATATACAGCCGATGGGCGCCGCTTCATTTGTCGCAAGTGGAATACCCTCTTTCCGCTTATTTTAGTTTCAGTGCCGTTTCTCTCTCTCTTTGTACCTTTCAAATAGTTCTATCAAACGCCACACTACTAATGCCAGATTGTAGTAACCTGTAATTCCGACAGTTAACATTACATTCATTCTTCAACCAATGAAAAATACGACTTTGAAAAAGCGACTTAAAACCAAAACTCGCGGAATATACTGCAGCAGCGCAATCCGCAGGATTCTTTATCGCACAGTGAAATCTCGAATCACGCGCGGCACCACTCGATGGGCGATATTTTTGCCGTGCGACCATATGAGCTTTGCGCTCGCGCGACGCTGCTGCTAGCGGAGGCAAGATGAATTGGTGCCGCAGCTGAAGACGTAAAGTTCGAGTAGCAGTAGCCGTAGCAGCAGCAGCAGCAGCGATTAAGTTTATGGCCTGAAAAACCGTATAACCTCTTGCGTTCCACTCGGTTAAGCTTTTCGCTCGTACCAGCGAAGTAGAGAATCCTAGAAGCTCGCTCTTGCTGCCCTATACCCCCCCCCCCCCCCCGAAAAGTCTTGCGCGCACACACATAAGCCTTTTTTGGACTGGATCCAACGAACGCGCGCGCAGAAAACGATCCTTGTCCGTATGATTGTGAGATAAGTGCGCTAACTTGGCGCACTGGTTTTACGACCCAGACGTGTAATAATGGGTTATTGAAATTCGTGTCTTTGATTTAACGCCCATTTCGATCCTGTAATATCAATGCTCCGAAGATGGCTATAGACATATATTTTAAAGGGGAAACAAGATTTTGTTTTGTCTATATAACATTTTCGAGGCAGTTACTTCGTAATTTTATCGATAAGTGAACACATTTTAGAATGTTTGTTCAAGTGAAATTGTACGTTATGGTCTACATTTTGTAATATAATACTTATAATAGTTAGCTTTTGAAATTTTGAAAATTTTATTAAAATACAATTATTGCAATTAACACCTGCGAGGATTCAATTCACTTTAAAATATAATGAAACAGCAATTTATATTTACTTACATACAATTACGAAACAGTTCTTCAACACACTGAAAGCAATACTAAATCTTAAAATCTAATTCACGAGTAAACAAGAAAAAAAGAAGGCGTTAAAACTTCCTAATCTCATCTTTCCTGCATTAAAAGTCTTATAACGGCGGCGAGATCACGTGCGAGCGTTGATAATAAAGCGCTTACAAACGGCAGAGAGAGAGGGAAAGAGAGAGAGAGAGAAAGAAAAAACTCACCTTTTAAAGCACGGGAATCCAATTATCAAGGAGCTCATTAGTCAGATCTAAAATTAAACAGTGCTAGAGTAGTACGTGCCGTGGAAAAAAGGGGGATTTCCGCGATAACTCATCGGGGAAATTTTTTCTTCTTAACTCTTCATCCTCGAGCTGCTCGCGGGCAATTACATCTACCGCGCGCCGCCGTTGGAAAAGCGATAAAAGTGGAAAATCCTCGTTCTTATATTTCGCAGCTCGTTTGGAGCTTGATTACAAGGAGGATACTCAATGGGGTTATGACGCGTGTGAGCTGTTGCGGACCACCGAGTCGTCAAAGTTTAAACGCTCGTTCGGCTAAACTGATTAAATCTCATGTGTGTCGTCGTCGTTGACTTATCGCGTGATAAAAACAGAAGCGCGTTAATGCCAATTTTTAGTTTATCGACGACGACGTTTTGTATATCGGGAACGTATTATATATCTTTATGCTTTTCACGATGCGTCGTCAAGTTTAATTTATATTTTCATCTCTTCGCATAATCCGATGGGTTTTATATTTATCGTAGCCCGCGCGAAGAATCGCATACACGCGGCGGTAATAAACAAAAAAAAAAAAGAAAAAAAGAAAAAGCTCGACGTAAAATTAATCTGCAATTGAAATTAATAATCGCAATCAAGCTCAAATCGGCTTTGTGCAACAAATTTCCACTTGGGCAAATAAATGCGCAGCTCGTATATTGCCAATTTATACGATTGCAATTTTACAAGGATTATACGCGCGCGCAGTTCAATCACTGACTCTGCGATTGTGCAAAAAAAAAATTTCGGTCGTACATACACATGCATACGTTAGTATAGCTTCGCAGATTCCGCGAAGGAGATACTGTCGGGTGGTTTATTTATTTGTCATATTTTGTAATATGTGCTCGCCGTCAGTTCGCCATAAATTTTCTGGACGAAGCGAGCTTCTAGGAGAGAAAGAGCCTCTTATGTGTGTGTGTCTGTGTTCCACGCGCACGCGCGCGCGACGACTTTAATGCTAAGAGAGTCGTATCCCGCAAGGAATATTGCGTTTATTTTAACAGTCGCAATTATATAATTTATCGTCGACTTTATTACGCAGTCAGCGCAGCGGCGCGGACGAGTGCAAGCAGGCAACGCTTGCTGTAGCTGCCGCGAAATTTCTTTTTGGCAAGCTGTTTTCGGCCTGATTTACGACGAACAAATAAAAAAAAAAAAGAAGAATCAGGTCTTGTTATATTGTTCTTTTGATCTTGCTCGCTCGTAATGGTGTTCTCGTATAATATATTCATTCGTACTTTTTTTTTCAGTTCTTCAAGTTCTCAAAACGCAGTAAGCGTTCGAGTACTTTTTTTGTTTCGCAAAAAAAGCTGTAATTCTGAAAAGCATTGAATTTTATTCCCGACGCGAAGTTTTAAAATTTTTTTCAAAGTCGCAATAACCGCGTGGCGTATACTGCAGAACTTACAAAAACTTTTTATTGCTTGAAATTAACGGAAATTATATTTTAAAAGCGCTTTTTATCACTCCTTTGAATTCAGAAAGAAAAAAATAAGCTTCTCACAATTTCAACTCTAATGACTTTTTCAAGGTAGTACAGCAATTAACGACCTCGATATAATCAATGCTAATGAATACGCATCCGAAAAACTATATATTCGAAAAATTCTCAAGCAAATATTCGAACACGCAGCTGCTAAAATTCCAACGATGAGCAGTATATAGCAGTCGATAAATAGCTGATCGCGAAATAGCTCGCGTACCACGAAAATCAGCAATCCACGCGCGGCATAAGAGTAGTAGTTCTCTCTCTCTCTCTCTCTCTCTCTTGCTCTCTCTCCGTGGAATCAAGCATAATTTGGGGGAGAGAGGAAGGCATGCATCGCATTATCCGCGAGATGAGGAAGGAATCGCGGACGCCTTTTCGCCGCGCGCCTACATAGCATGTGTATATGACGAATGGAGAATTCGATCGACCGCTTGCAGTTTCTGAATTTTGCATTAGCTTCGCGCACGAGAGTGCAATTGCGGTCGCGGTGCCTCGATAACGAGGAGAAAGTGCGCACTGCATCGCCGCCGCCGCGATGTGCTAGACGTGATGCATTTTCTGCGTTCCTCGCGGCGAATTTCATGCCGATTTCACGCGCGCGACTCTCTGCGCCGATGCATTTTACATTTATAGACCCGAACGATATGCCTCGGATGCCATCGCGAAAGCTGCGCTTCGATTCTCTCGCGGAAGAATATGATTATTTCGTTTTGTAATTGGATTTCGAAGTTTTTTTTTTTCTTTTCTTTCGCGAATACACGGTGTCTCGTTGTGATTTATATGCTTTCTGCCGATGAATTATTATCATTGACATATCTCGTAGGCATCTTACAACTTGTTAAGCTCTCTTTCTCGGCTTTGACCACACGTGCACTTAATTTATATGACGATTTATTTGCTATTCTGGCTTTTCAATGTTAACGGCTTTCACTTCGCGTTTCAGTACATAAAACTCTCGACAGAGAGCGAGTCATTTATCAATCTCTCGTTCGCGCGCGGTAGAGATATAACGATCTGTCTTTGGCGTATAATATCGATTCGAACTTTCACTGTTAATTACGTATTGTTGAAGCAATTTTGTAGTGTTCTCCCCCCTTTTAAAATGATGTTAACGTCCGACGATAAGCATCGCGTCGTCTATTCGTTATTCAAGCTTATAATCGCCTACGACGAATAATATAAATCGCGACGCAACGGATATGTATATATTTATAATGATTTTTCGAATAGCCATGAGAATGGACAATTGTGTATTATAATATTCTCGCAGTCTAGTCTATTGTATCGTAACGTTTCATCTGAATTATGACGCGCGGTTACTTCATTTATTGTAAATTCAAAATATAGACAATAAAAAAAAAGAAGACAGAATCTTGAGCAAAAGTATAATTTGTCGATAAAATTGACCATTAAAATCCTAATCAAGAGTTGTAAAAGCCTCCATATACGCGACACGCGAAAATAAATAACAACATTTTCGAATGGAACTCTCTTCGATAGTTCGAGAGCGCGCCATTATTCAAATTAAACGACTCTCGGCGTAAGCCAATAAGTTTCTCTTAATCGTTTTCGCCCATAATTTACCTCATTAAAAAAAGAAGAAGAAGAAGAAGGCCATAGAGTCTCTCTCTAACTGCTAGATAAATTGTTCAGGTTACGCAAGCAGCCACAGAAGCAGCGCAACAATGCAGAAAAATCCATTTCTAACTCGTGCACTCTCTCTCTCTCTCTCTCTCTCTCTCTCCACAACTCGTAAATTCCAATCAGACCTCATTGAAAATATTAGTCGACGCGCCACCGCCGCCGACTTCTCACCGCGCGAAATTATTCAATCAAGATCAATTGTTTCCTCGAAGCGCCGACACCGCCGCAACTGCACCCATAAATTTTCGGCTATATAAATGCTTGTCACATCTAAATGAACTTTGTGTTTTCTATTACCACGCACGTGTGTAATAGTGTTTCAATGATTTAATCTGGCAACTTGATTTTTTTTTATATGGATATATAATTCAATGATAATCGACGACTCGTCGTCGATATTAAAGCTAATTGGCTATTGAAGCGTTGGCTGATCTAATTTGTGATCGATGCTCGTAATGGGCGAGAGCATTAATTAGGAGACACGCTGTCGGGTCGCGCTAAAATGTCGATATAATGATCGACGAGACAGGATATATATTACATTCGTGTCGTTTTCAATTATTCGGTGATATGCTGCTCAGACAGGCATCTCTTAAAAATTCACGTGTTTTAAGAATAGTACATCGACCTACTTTTATCATTGGAGCGCAAGGCTCTCTTTTATAAATTTATTCATTTTGTGTTCGCGAGACGTGACTGTCTCGTGGTTATTTAAAATTGAAACTTTTTCGATTTAATAATTCTTATAATAGTTTTATTAAATGAACGTCTGGGCTAACATTTGATTTTTTTGTTGTAAATTTTTATAAATGAACGTCTGCAACCTGAGACGAAAAGATTTTCAGTTATTAGCGAATTTATTACACGAATTTCGATATCGGAAATTTGAGAAATCGGAACAATTATAGGATCTCATTTACAGTATATTCAATAAGGCAAAGTACCAATCATCTCTATCGGCATTTTTTCTCTCGTCAAATTGATTTAAATTGCACTTGATTGCTCGATGCAACTCCGTCACGCGAAATTCGTAATGATCATGAAAAAAGTATTAAAAATCTTATCAACGACATCATTATGGAGTACCGAAGATAATTATCACGATAAAATCGACGAAATTACACGTATCGCTACTCCCAAATCCTCATAATCAATGTAACTTTGCCGCAAGGGTTCATTCATTATTCATACACTAATCGTTTCGCTTGATGATTTTATGTATAATGTTGGAAGTATTACCGATACTACCCACGTATAATTTACAATTTTTATTTGGAAATATTGACCTCTCTTTGGCGAACATAACGACGTGGCGAATATATATAGGAGAGAGGATTAGTCAAGATTTATGGTTATCTATTTTGGCGGTGCGAGAAAGAGCGTCGAATATTAATTGGTCGTATTTTTCTTGGCCTATTTAATCTCGAATTCCAAAGGTTTATTTTTGCCTCGCGTGTTTATGAGCTGCATGCGCAAACAATATGTCGTGATTAATTCCACACGATTATACGGAGAGCCGCGCGTTTATACCCGCAGTCTGAAATATGCGAGCTGTTAAAAATTGAGAAATGTTGTTTGATTAAAACAATATGAATGTCGAGATTATACATTCGATGTCGTGTATGCGGTATTATAAATACGATTTTATTGTGAATGATGAAAATACCAATTTACTAAAAGGATATATCCTGTGTCTACCTAATCTGTTTGCTTGTATTATGAGATTGCTAATTAATTATTATTTCTTTGAAAAGCATTTACAGATTCAAATTCTACGCAGATTATACTGACACTGCAAATGAGTGATAATCTAGCGTCTTTAGAGTGCTTTCAAAAATATTTTAGGAGAGGGTGGGACAAAACAGCCCCCTTAGCTTTAAACTCGGCTAAAGTCTTATAAAAACGTGTAATTAACTTCTGGATCACATATTCGCTTTCGTTGAAGCAAACCTACAAAGACCTATCGCATTTTTTTTCGAAACTGTTTTCTGCTATAAAAATAGATTTTACAAAAATGTCAAATTTGGGATCTCTGAAAATTGTTGGGGCAAAATGGCCCGTTACATTGAAAGACCTGAAGTTTCGTCATTTTTCAATATTTTTGAACCTGGTTTGTGACACTTTCTTTGTCTCGTTAAGAGCTTTAATTTTTCTATAAGGGGGCCATTTTGCCACGAGTTAATTTTTTTTTTTGTGAAATTGCGGCTGTAAAATCTTGTTGTCGACTAATAAGAGGATAATTTTCCAGAAACAAAAAAAAAATTAAGTACTATATTTCTTTACTGAACATAATTTAGCAGGTGCATGGCAGAAAGTTTACAAAAAAATTCAAGGCTCTGTAAAAATAAGTGTCTAATGTTTAACAGATCGCCGGATAGTGCAAAATGGTTGGTGTATTATTCTTGAAAATATACTAAAAAATCAGATTTCTTGCGGCATCGTTCTTCTTGGAAAACCCCAAGGGGCCGGTTTGCCCCCCGCGGGACATTTTGTCCCACCCTCCCCTATATAAGTTCCACTATAAGTTGAAGATAAGATACTTACAGACATCTACTGATTGTTTCCAAAATAAAATAGTGGCATAAAAGAAAGATTAATTAGCATATAAACCTCGATATAAACTGCGTCTTTGTTCTTTAGATTTTAAAGAGCAAGAACTATGAGTTTTGAAATTTAAAGTTCCGGATTCGAATGATGAGTAAAAATCAATTTTCCATTTTCTCAATCTTAATAGAATCATAATTATGGTATTTTGTTTTCGTCATCTAAGAAAGTTCAGAAACCTTATAAGGATAATTTATTTCTTAAAAATAGTTATTTTCTTCAGTTGGCAATAAAAGGATTTGTTATTATCAATAAATATTTATTACAGACGATTAGTTTAATGTTCGATGATATATTACAGATAAATTTATGAATATTGAGGATAAAACTTCAGCGTAAATTAGTTATAGGTTACAATGTCACTAATATAAAAGTTCACAAATGAACGCGCCATCTAGCGAATCCTTTTAAAACAACCAATCCTTAAATATTCAATCGAAGACCTCTTTATACACCCATAATCACCTTGAAAAATAAATCATCCCGAATGCAAGTAAAGTACAACTTTTAGTAGCTTGCCCCTTACATATATATCGAAGACACATTAACCAAGCGAATTACAGTGTGGGTAACACGATCTCACTCTCTCTCGCGGGCTACTACCGCGGCTTTTCACGATTGAGGCCGTGCACACATAATACATGGCGCTCGCTCCCTTATCCACTCGAGCAAAATGTCAAAGTGCCAGACGATAATGCCGAGCGAATAAATCACCGTGCATATACACGCTGAAAGAGATGACGCTGATAAATGTTGGAACGTTGCCGTTGCCGCTGCCGCCGCCGACGTTGCATCTGACTGATGCCCGCGTCACGAGATCATAATAATTCATAAAGCACATACACACCGCTTTATATACTTCGTAGCTTAATCGTTGATTAATGAACGCTCGATTTCATCTTGCTCGAGAGAGTCCCCCAATTAATACGCTCGCTCGCTCGTACTCATCGCTCATCGACTACTGCACTGCAGGACTACTGTATTATACACGCAGCAGAGAGAAAAAGTGGAGATAAGACATTTGTTCCGGATTTATTTTCTCAGTGATTTGTTGTACTCTGTAATTCGAGAATATAAATGTGTCTTGGTTAAATTTTTTTTCTCGAGAGGCGCACGAGAGAGGCGTTTGAATTATTGTTTGCCTTCACTTTTGGTGTTTTTTTTAAAGGAGCCCATAAAGATAAGAAAGTAACGCTTGTATATATAAATGTACACATGTGATTTTTAAATAAATTATCGATAAAAGTTTTTACGCCGTTTACGTCATTTGTTTTATGAACTGAATTTTAACGGTGCGTGAATTTATTTTATTTATTTATTTTTTTTTTTTGCGCGAGGCAAATTGCTCCAAAAAAACACCAGAAAAGGAAATTCGGTCCGAGACATAAATTACGAAGATTTATTGCTTGTATTACAATAACATCGAGGAATTATGAATTGCCGCAGATTTTGCGTCGATAAAGTGGATAAATATAAAACTGACGTTTACAATAATTTCCGAAATAAACAACTCTCGAAATCGACTTTATTCACTGGAAAATCGTTCTCCGCTTTCTAAACGACCCTCTAAATCATGAATTCACGTCCACGAAATAATTCAACGACTATATACGCACACCATCGAGATTTAATTTCGAGAAAAGGCGCTCGAAAACTTTTTACTTCCCCGAAGAAGAAGAAAACATATACATCAAGCACGCGCGCTCGCGCACGCACGCTTTTAACAATGAAGTAATATAAGCGTGGCGGCGGACAGCTAAATAACATCGTTTCTCTTTGCCGCGCGGTATATCTTATTTGCGTGGAAGGACATTTTCCAGAAAAAAAAAGGCGCGATAAGGATCGGGGACCGAGACGAGGCAAAAGTCAACCTCGCACCTAATTCATCATAGTCGCGCGCCGCGGGGAGTGCATAGCACACACACACTGCACGCCCCCCTCCGGGGGATTAACGTTGCGTTCGTCAAGCTGCTCTGTCAGCTGTATACGGGACTTGAGCTTTCATGATTCACCAGATGTCTACTTGCTATCGAACACCCGATGTGTTGGATTAACGAATTGTGACGACGCAAATTTATTTGGGATTTTTTTTTATTGATTAATTATCGAGAATTATTATGAATGGAATTTAATTTATAAATATAGAGATGAACCATTCCATGTGATGTATAGGAATTTATTATAGTAATAAATTGAACGAAAATTGCAATCAAACAAATGAATATCGAATCCTGAAATCTCAATTCCTTTATTTGTTCTCTCCTACAAGTATAAATTACGATGTAAAACAATTGTGCGTAATTATCGCAATAAATTAATGAACAATAATTTATGTTACAAAGTGAATTGGCAGCACATCGGTAATATATCGCTCAAAGATTTATTGTTTTTTTTTTATTTGCAAAGACCGCGGAAAAAGTTTTTGCGCGCGATACGTCTGTAAAAAAAAATTAATTTACGATCCGGATTCGAATGAAAAATCATAATACAGCGTTCAACGTAAAAGCGATAGACATCACGATTTATAATCGGCGATAGTCATGACTAAAAGTAGAAACATTTGGTATTATAAATAAAATTATACGTGATAAGATTACGCCGCAATTGGAAAATCATTAGCCGTGCAGGCTTGTTGCTAAATGCAATAAACATGTATATTTAATCGACCAGACGGTTCGAAATAAATATAACCGCGCGCAGATTAACGATCGAACGAAAGCCGATTAGATATGGATTATTATTGAATCCCGTTCTATAAGAACGAAAGTATATGGGATTGAAATTGCAAGTTATCGCACTTACGCACACAAAAACCAAAAGTTTCGATTTGATGAACAACAAGCACAACTAAGTTAGTCTCGATATCTCGCTCGATATAAACTCGATAGTTGGTCACTTTAGCCAAAGAGTTATACATATATTATTAAGAATGGAAAAAGAGTTTTTCGAGGCCCTATTTGTGTGTGTGCGTGCGTGCCTGACGGTAATCATGGCATGGCGCGCGGGGATAAAGTTATTCCGGAGCATAAATAACCAGGCACGTCAGGCATAAGGCATTAATTTGCGTTATTTATTGGCCATTAAAGCCTCTCTCTCTCTCTCTCTCTCTCTCTCTCACTCGGCAAAGAAACGTGCATGGGAAATAATGTATCATTCGTCGCGCACGGCGCTATAGGGTTATCTGCATTTTAGTAAGACGGCGCACGTCGCTCACCGGAAATCGGCGAGCTGAATGATATACCCTATGCGCAGCTTTGACGCACATCAAACTGCTTAAAACGCCAACATTATACGACGAGACGTGGACTTACTTTTAATTAGTCATTGGCTTGTGTATTAATTGATCGGATATACGCGCGCGCGTGTGTGAGAGAGAGAGAGAGAGAGAGAGAGAGAGAGATGACGTGGCGAGATATTGCAAACGCCAATCTTTTTCTATTTGTTGCCGATGTGTGCTTATTCAGGTGGAACGTCGATGGTCTATTAATAATCGCTTGATGGATGTCGTGGACGATCAAGATTATATTTACACCGATGAATTCCTGCGATGTTATTTTTTTATGCTTTCTATTCATTGTGCTGTTCTGGTAAAAAATTAATTTTATTCACAGTTTCATATTTAAAATTACGCAACCACCAATTCAACCAAATATAGTATTACATCAATATAATCGTACAATTAAAGCAATACAACTGTGATTCTTAAGTACAAAGTAGACGAGAAACACGTGTATAATGAGCGTTAATTCATTTCTCCATCTGGCGGCAGCAGACCACTTATACTCTCTCCGAGAAAACTCCTAACTGTACGACTTTTTCCTCCTCCTCTCGCGCGGCGCAATAAAACTTTGGGCTGGGCGGCGAGAAATATCGTTAGAAACAATCTTTGTCTGCAGCTTCGTCCTAAATCACCACCACCGGCCCTTTACACGCAACTTTATAAAGGAGCTTGCGCGTTGGTTGACAAAAATCAGCGGCTACCTTTTCAAACACATATAACTTTGCTGAAAAAAAAAATAAAATAAAAGGTGAGTGTGAGTATCACGTCGTGCTATAGAAAAAACAAAAGAAAGCTTGTACGAGGAAGCTGAAGATAAAAAGGAAGAAAGAGAGAGAGAGAGAGAAAGGACGATATACAAAGAAAGAAAAGAAAAAAAGGACTCTGAAAAGTGAAAGTGCGCGCGGTGGTTGTCGTCTGCGGTCAAGAAGGCGTAAATCCCGTGCGTCGTCGGCGGCGCGTCCGCAGAACGCTAATTGCGCATTTACAAGCGCAACCGCGTCGCTCATCCGCCAAATTTACGACTTTCCAAGAGACGAGAGAGAGAGAAAGAGATGCGCACAGTTTCGAGCCAATATTTCAAAGAAGCAAGATTGAGGTTAGGAAGCAATAGGGGCTCGCCGCCGCTCGCTCTGACCGCTCTCCGGAAGATAAATTCGTTCCGCAATTGAGGCAGGCGTGCCGCAGTAAATCTTGTCCATTAGGTATCTTTCTCTCTCTCTCTCTCCCGCGCACGAGCACCACACGAGTCACGATAAATCGGTAGTATGTGTGTGTGTGTACGCCTTTCCTGTATACTATACGTGAAAAATCGCCACCGACGAACTTTTCCGCCGCCCGGGCGTGCAACGACTTACCGAGTGCGCAGTGTGTGTGTATGTGTGTGTGTATATGTGTGTGAAAAATTCACCGTAAACGCGATGTTTTATTGATATATACGACGATTGTAAAAAAAGGAATATTTACTAATTGCATTTGACGATTTTGGCAATTCGGAGATTATAGCCCAGTGATAAATTTTTTTTTTACTTTCTGTAGAAGCCATAAAACCTCGAATTTCACGGGAAAAGGAAAAAATAAGGAGCAGTCGAAAAAGAAAAAGGAAAGAAGAAAGTTCGAAATCCACCCTGAGCACTTTCCCTTCTTAGAGAAAGAGATCAACATGACAGCGGTTTGCTACCGGGAAAACCGAAGGGTCATTGTTGTCGGTGGTGAAAATTTTGCGGGGAAAAGCGCTCATCGCTCATCGTCGTCCGCTCTGTTGATTTACGAGCACTCGTCTAATATTCGCACCTGAGATATAGTCTTTATACGCAATATTGCGCGCGAAAGTAGTCGTAAATCAGCACGCTTAAAATTTGTACAATGTTTACGAAGACATATTCTTCTACATCCGTGTCTTTCCCGAAAATTTTCGCCGCATCCGTATACCACACTGATTTATATATATGTCACCCTATTGCCAGAGATGATAATGTGTCAAGTTTTGACGGATCGTGGCTTCCATCGTCCTTTTGTTTCACCGCAGTATATATATACCTGACGGTCACACACAACAGGAAAGATGTATGTGTGTGTATGTGCGTTGGTTCGATGAAAGAGGGTTATATACACACACATATATATTTTTCGCGCGTGTTTCCTTCCGGCTTTTCAAGCCTGCCGTTGACATCTCTCGAGGTAATCTATTTTGCCTTTTTCCTCCCCTTTTTTACTGTGTGACTCGGTGCGTGCCTAATAGTTGAGAGAGAGAGAGAGAAAGCAACGTATGGGAATAAAAGATTATATACCGAGATATAAATTGTGGGATTAAGAGAGCACACCACCGAATTATTAATGCCCCGAAGAGAATTCTATCGCACACACAAATATATAATTCTCGATTATATTTCTATATACATAAATACGATATATCTATGAGAAGAAAAAAAGAAAGAAGAGTTTCAATAAAATTCTTTTACTATAAAAGGGCCTACAATAGCAATAATTTAAAATAAATGAGAGAGGAGTGACATTTATAGGTCCATTTCGGATATATATCCATATATCGTGCGGGCGCAAGGGCACGACGACTATCCTCGCGCGCGCGCGCGGGCACGTATTTATTAAAACGATTACATCTTTCAGAATTATAGCGCGTAAAAGATCCCTCTAGTGTTAATCCAAATTTATTAGCGGCGCGTCGTCAAAGGCAGCCTCGATAATCGCCGAAAAGACGTTCTCACGAGCATTGAAATTCGCGCGATTAAAACGTGTGTGTGTGTGTGTGTGTGTGTGTGTGTGTGTGTGTGTGTGTGTGTGTGTGTGTGTGTGTGTGTGTGTGTGTGTGGAAAAGCCGATTTACGAAGCCGCAAAAAAGAAATGGGGAGTGATGTTTGGACAAGCCCCGTCAAAGCAATACGACAATGGATGAAAAACGCGCCATGCCGGCTTTTATTATATACAGCCTTCGCTATGGGTTGTAAATATAACGTAGCACGCGTAATACTATGCCGAATGCTCAATTTCAGCAGGTATAGCGCTGCAGGTAAAAGGCAAGACACGGAACGATTGTCTGATGAAGAGACCCTTTCAAATATTATAGTATCTTGTGGAATAAGAATGATCCTTCCGGGGTGTTGAGGAAATTTATGACGGAAGCTTTCGCGCGACGAATCACAGAAGCTTTTATTTGTTTGTTGAGCTGGAAGCTGTAAATTTTAGCCTTGCGTAATAAACTAGATTGAAATGCGTGGATGTCGAGAGCAAATATAGTTTTCTATTGTTAAACTTGACACGGAGTGATGAATAACTATATATAGTATATGAGAATAATATTTGAGGAAGAATCACAGTCAAGGTTGGAAATTGACTCGATTCAGAGAACCAAAGATAAGCTTCATTCTTTATATGTACATTAATGTGACCATTTATAGTTACTTTTTTTCGAAGAAAACGTACGGAAATTATCGTTAAATTATGCGCATATGTACTTCAACAACCAATTCGTCAAGTACAACTATAAGTGAAGTATTATCTTATGTTTGCTCCGTAACATAATTTGTTTATATATGTCTGTAGTGGCACTATTAGAAAGTATATTCAACAGAGCAGTCGTCATCAGATGATCAACTTATAATTCTGGTGCGCATAAAATTATTGTATGATGCTTTAATGAAATTTGTACCGTAAGTTTTACTTTGTATACTGTTTTACTGTGTATATATGAGCAAATCCACAAAAAAACAGTAACAATTCGAGAAAGTTGCGGCGACTTTTCAAAATGGGTGCACGCTCTT